>NPHW01005299.1:0-12781 GCA_002240705.1 Elaphomyces granulatus | reverse complement strand
CTGCTGTGGCTTTGACTACCGTAAGCGGTGTGGGAAAAAGTCCACGGGCAGTCCAAACGGGCAGCTGGCATTATGTTGTTGGGGGATTATTGAAAGGAGGGAGAAGTCTGGTATGATATGATATTCGCCTACTATTTTACGAGAGAATCACTGAAATAGTTTTGGCTATACAAATATTTCAACCTCGTATCCAATAATAACATAGCGACAGATGCTCCACTGGTCTGCACACGTGTGGCTATCTGTGAAGCATTAAAGAAGGCTGACTTCAGTGGCAAACCGGTCTGAATTCCTGGACCTTCCTATAACAAAACGATATCAATCCATCATTGAGGCTAGCGAAAAAGCAGTGGCGGATCTAGAATTCTTTTACCAGTACTTGACCAATACCTGGGCTATTGTTCTTGAGAACTATAATTCTAACGTCAACATATTTCGGTTTGGCCTCTGTTGAATGCAGCCCTAAGTTACACTAAAGATCAATGAGGCATTGAGCGGATGCCTTTCTTCTCCCTTAACTCGAAGATGGTAAGCTGATTGGAGAACATGATTTGGCAAGAGGTATCCAGAAGCGTCGTTACTCTTTTCCGTGTTGCAGTTCCGAAGGCCATAGTTACGGCCATTGAACTCCATTAATGGTTCCAAGATTAATAAATTCTGGAAACTCGATTTCTACTAATCTATCTTAGAATTGACCTGACTGAGCTTCTCGATCTGGATGAGCGCGCCTCATGGCGAATGATAGTGCGAAACGCGTACTTCTGCCCGCCTCACGCAATGAGGCAGAACTTAGAAGTAGTAAACATTTATACAATCCTCGACGTGTATCGAAAAAGCAGCTCCAAATGAACGGGGAGAAAATTCTTGGGGCCCTTGCCCCCATCACACTCTCGATCTTGGACAGATAACACGAAAGGTTCCGGAGTGGGTCAACCTGTATGGCAATTGAAGCAAGGTATGGATTGAAGACGTAGGTCATTGTGATATTATACTAATACACGAGGACTCTAGTGAAATTATTGCTAGCCGCGACACATCTACGCGAAGTGAATGAGTCTGAATGATCGCAACCAGTTTTGCACCTATGAACGATGAATCCCCCCTTCACATGGTTAGTCAAAATGACCCTAATTTATACTCGTTCTCATTAGTTTACAGTTACGCATCCGAACCAGATTGGTTGGAACAGAGGCTTTGGATAATGTTTTAGACGATACGGGCTTGGTGTTCCTAGCCATGTTTTGTTCTGGGATTTAGGAAATTATCTCGTGGAACAACCGGATTCCAGGGAAGATAGCGCACAAAATAAGGAATCAAATTCAAGACTCCAGCCTCCAATCTTACCAAGAACGAGTAAGTGGTTGAAGGACCACTCCCTCATTCTTAGTAAGATTGTCAACCTCCTCAATCACACATCCAAAAACCCCCGGGCGTTTTCCATACTGAACTACACCTCGGCGAAAAGAATGGCTGTTATTTTGCAATCTTAGCGAGGGTCACCCCAGAGGGAAGGGGCCCGCTAAATGGTACCGGCAGTTGAGACTAGATTGAATCTTCCAAAATATCAAGACGGAAATTCATAAAAAACACCGAAGACATTAAAAAAAAAGGCCGTATTTCCAGAGATATCTAATAAAGTTAAAATTCGTATTTTATCGAATGGGCTCTGCCACTGGACGGGTTGTAATAAGATATTTACTTTTGCCTCATGGTTGGGCGATCTCCGCTTCTTCTATCCAATCGATCTTCCCGGGTGTCATCATCTGCTTATGGATCTTTTGCGCAAAAGCATGCAAGTCCAAGAGCACCAAGGCCCAACCGGCCTTGGAATATCCTGTCGGCGACCTGGGATGTGCCCTCAATTGTTCCTTCATTCTCCAGGATCGGGCCTAAGTTAAAGTTTGGAGCCTTTCGAGGGTCAAGACGCTCGACCGAAGGGAATATTGGATATCCATTGCATCAGACTACTCGTGCCACGATCACCGGTTCACCATCCTTTTCACTTTCGGACTTCCGATTCCGCGATCCTGGGTATGCTGCTGCCCACCGTGGCTATCACTACGGACTCTGGCTGCAGTGTTGTCCGTGGCTCTCTCTAAAATTCTCAACATTGGGGAAATTCAAGATGCATCGTTTAGAGTCACTATCGACTTACCGTAATGGATAATAGATAAGAAAGGAGAGTAGAACTCCGGTCCTTCCACCTCTCATCACTTTGAACCGCCAAAACGGCCGGCCAAAGCACATACTAAACTCATGAATATTCCCTTATCGTTAACTGCTGATCCAATTGAGCGACGCAAAACGTTAAACACGCTCTTTGCAAGCGAGTTAACGTCTCATTAGAGTCTTTGCCGTACGACGAATCTTGCTGGTGTCGCTTAGGCCTAGCTAGATTAGCTATATTCTCATAATTTATATACTATGTGTTCTTACCTAGCGGGTCCGAATACAAGGCTCTAGAGAGCGCCATACGGACGTGGATGTTAATTATCCTCATGAATTCAACTGTCCGTATATATCGAAGTTTCGGGTTGGAGGACATTACACAATGGCATTAAAGGTACCAAAGTCTGTACGTTCCACCACTTTTTTCACTTCTTTCCCTCTTTCGTTATTGATCACGACACGTACACGAAATGGATTAAGCCCCGATATTAATAACACGGCCATACGACTTATGAGGGAAGAGTTAAATGCAATTGTTGGGCCAAGTCAACGAACTCAATGCTCCATTGTCAGCTCCTGCTTTCACGCCTACTGACTCTGTGCTTACACCGGTGTGTCTTGCAATTGCAACTTGCAATTGATGTGAAGTAAAAATATTCTTGTCCCTGGCCGCTATGGGACCTAAACATGATACATAGAAGAAAAGTCTTATCATTTATGAAGATTCCCAGCGTCATAAGATGCATTATGGCATGAATGGGCAGAATGGCAATGTCAGGCTTCGTTAGATGCGTACAGTCGGCCGTTCCACTCAAACACGGTTCGGAACCCCAATAATTCTTCAACCAGTGACAACCACCCAA
Source organism: Elaphomyces granulatus (assembly GCA_002240705.1). Taxonomy (NCBI): domain Eukaryota; kingdom Fungi; phylum Ascomycota; class Eurotiomycetes; order Eurotiales; family Elaphomycetaceae; genus Elaphomyces; species Elaphomyces granulatus. Next base: position 9,749 of record NPHW01005299.1, on the reverse strand, counting down.
AATGTCTCAACCACCATTCCAAATCATTAATCTTCATAGATATAATTATGTATTAGCCTCTTGCGAACAAAACGCACTCTTCAGAACTTTTCTAGAGTGCGTGGTTGATTTGATATCGAATTAATTAGCGTGGACCCACTTTTGGCCAATTTTTTTGAGGAGATTTTCGTCTATATTAGGCTTAGCGCCCAAGAATTAGGGCCACGCTAACCTATAACAGGAGTGGGGCCATGGAGGCGGTGAGTCACGTGATAATTATGTTTGATTTTTGACCACCAAAGTGGCCAATAATCTGACGGAAAAAGAATTTTTTTGTACAGAAGACCAACCACACAATATTTCTTAATTCTGAGAGCGGCATTATACTCAGGGAGCCTGAATGAACAGTTTCCCCAATTAATATAATTAATTATAGCTGGTGGTGGATTAAAAAAATATTTGAACCGTGTTTGAGTGGAACCGACTGTAATCTTCTTGCCTTGATCATGTGGGCAAGGCGGTGAGGCTTCTTACTCTACAGGCCACAGTCTACTGAGGCTAATTTAGTAGTATGATCAGTCACTATCTACATATGTTTAAGTTTTTAACAACTCACTTTGCCCCCAGTGCCCCACTGTCCATCCCACAAAGAGCATAATCAGATGATTCCTTAATTATTTTGGTTACCCCGCAGTCGTGGCGCTGACCCAAGACAACCAATAATAATAACAAGCAAAGGCCTCAATCAATTGAGGCTTGAAGTTTGAACTATTCCTACGATCGGCTAGATTGACCATCCCTTGACATGAGAAGGCCTGGAAGGGGAAGACCGAAGGCCGTTTAAATCGTTCATTCAAGTGACTGGCGGGAACAAGCCACGAGGATGAATGGCCGTCCAATGGACCCCGCGAACTGAAGAGACAATTCCAGCCGACCGTTGGTACCGTTGGAAAGCATCATGACGTTTGTTGTCTCTAGCCTATAACCCGTTAGTTCTTTTGACCGTGCTCAAAAATGTCTTCCATTTGAACCGATTAGATGTGATAGGTGGGATAAATACCCGTTAGGGACAGAAAACTGTGGCTGAAGAATCATACAACGTGGCTTGGGTACCTGAGTCAGGGGCATATGTGGCTAATATGAATTATCAAGCCCATCCATGTTGTGCGGCTGGTAAGTTGTAAGTTTTTTCCCTTTCTTGGTTTTGGGTCTGGCCAATTTTTTTTAATTTTCTTTTTTACTAGTTAAGTTATTCATCTCAGCTGGGAAGCTTTATCAATTAGTATAAAAAAAGAGGGATTCGGATAGGTATTCAACACTGAGGATGGATGCTGTAACCAAGTGGACACGTGGAGAATCTCTATGATGTCCACCATCAATTGTTCATGATAATGCATAGGTTCCTTCCGTGGCTGGCCTGATCATGTATGAAATCAACTTTAGTTCCTACATAGGAAAGGTTAGTAACCTGTACAGTCAAAAAATCCTTTCTCCATGTGTGCACGTTGCCTTCGCGTCTAAAGAGTAATGCTTGGTTGCAAGACCGATCAGCAGGTTCGCAATAGCACTTCTTTTTAATTTTTTTAGGGTCCAGGCTCATGCAGCCCACATATACTCGGCTGTCTGAGATTTTTTCCTTTTTTTTTCGAGGATGAATGCAATTCAGTCCAACTATGGATGAACTTGAATGCAATGGCGAAAAGAGTAACTGTCAATATATTATGACATGACACGCGGCAATTAGCGCATCCAGGGGAGAAGCCTGCTACTTATCTTTTAAGCAAATCAAGTCATGCATCGGTGTACCGGCAACTTGTCAACCTTCCTGGTGGGTACCCGGAAAGATGTCTGTAAATGTAGCCGAGCGCTAGGAAGGATGGCCCTACATATGCGGCCTCCTGGAAATCAATTCGACGATGCCATTTAATATTGGAACACGCGGAATCCTGACACAGGAGGCTCCTTTCTTATCAAATGAAATAGATAAGCAGGCAAGTAATTAAACTGAGTTACTAACTAAATGTTCAGCATATATACTTGGTTGGGCTTTAGGAAATGGAAAGTTGCCGAAGGACGCTAAAATTGATGGGTGGGTATAACTAGAGTTAGGTACTTAAGTACCTATCATACCACTTTCTACATAGTAGCTAGCTTTCAAAACAAGTTCGCTATCAACGCCGATCTAGTAAATTGTTAATATTCATTGGAATACTATTGAAACGAAACTAAATCATCAGTAGAAATAGGAGTCATAAAAGGGGGTTGTTGTGACGCGAGAGGAAGATCGAATCACATATCATAGAAAGAAGCTTTTTAGCACCTGCTGTCGAGCATAAGCCACAATTTTAAAATAGAATATATACTTCCGATTCTTTGACCTAATTGGACAGGCGATAAGTTTGGTATCCATTCCGATTCCAAAGTCATGACAGCTTGTTAGAATCGTCAAGGAATTTGGTATGCTCTCCGTGCATTACCTATTATTATTGCCTCGGAAAGGCAAATGAAAGGAGACTTAGAAAAGAGAAACTTGGAGGTAAATTGACTTGAAGGTAAGGGGTTGATAGACATTATGTAAGGGGAAACCCTCCCAAAAACCAAACGCAATCTCATATTGGGGAAACCTGGATTGGACAATTTTATGTAAATAGGCTGAGCTGGAGCGACGATAGGACCTCTAGGTCTCAACGAATCAGGAGTCTTTTGATTCAAAGACAGTAGTATAAATTATCATGGTTCTTCTTGTAAAGTTTAAGTGGTTAATTTGTTCTTGTCAACTTGAACCAATTGAATTGAAGAAATAATATTCATTCATGTTGAATACACTCACGATATTTTGATAGTACTAGGAACTTGAAGGGATCGGTGGACATATTTCTAATGTATCACTTAGCATTGTACGACCTCGCAAGATGATTCACAAACCATTCTGGGAAGTTTTACTAGAATAATCATATCGGTGACTTTCACGGATTGATCTCGGTTTGTCAAGGTAGTAGATTAGACTGTAAAAAATCTCCTTATTTCGAATTCGCCATCATTCTGTGATGCAACCTCACCGTCGATATACCTACCCTGGCTTCTACATATGAGGGTCCACGGAATTGTTTTTCCTCGGTTATTCTGGTCCGGATCGGGCCGAATCCAAAAGGCATCGCACGGTCAGATCCGTACGTAGTCCTTGGCAGGGTTTCACTAGGTTAATCCATTTCTAGATAGCGCGGCCTTGCATCTAGCGGGAAGAGGAAAACCCGGAAATGTAGCCAAAAAAACAGACCTGGAGTTTATTCATACAAAATGACGTATATCTGATATCGAGTAGTTGAATTGGATCTATTGATGATCAGAGCACCGTAGCACTAGCCACCAATCCCCCTCATTCGTGAATTTAACGTTTTGCCTCTTCAAGAGTTCACAATCTCCCGGGCCATCTCGCCGCTCGGTGAAGATGATTGGAGCAAGTGTTGGGGATTGTGAAGAGCTTCTTGACAGCTATGATAGGGCAAGGGACAAAGGTACTAAAAGAAAAAGAGAGGGTCCTGAGGGGAAGTTGCCACGAACTGTATCTAATTTTGTATAGTCAAACATGGCGGACCTGAAGCTGTTCAATCCCATTTGTGGTAACCTCGTTCTTGGGTCTGCTTGTGCATCTATCATGATCTGTGATCGGGTAATTTGATAGTGTTCCTGACCATGGGAGGAAATGATCCATCATTATTAAACAACAAAGGTCATTATTGGAGCGAATCCGGAGAACGGCTGAAAATTTAGTTCAGTCGCATCAAGTTAGATTTAAAGTTCGGTCTAAACCCCTGGAAAAGAAGACAGTGACAAGTGGGGACGAGCACCAGCCACAATTGTGGCTGTGGCAGTCAGTCCTTGACTCTACCTCGGCACCTTAGGTGTGGAATCCGTTTTATCCGAGCCTCACCTCAGCTGAAACAGTGTGGATAAGAGCACATGTAGTCCGGTTGATTGGAAGAGGCGAAAAAAAATCGCATGGAGCATGGACCACCGGCCTGGGTCAAAGGCCCAAACGTCCAGGAACGGGCCCATCAACTCGGATTCTTCATGAACAACCCCTGGCGCTTGATTTCTGGGTTGTGGAGATGGTTCGTCACTATTTTTTCAGCTGTGGCTGGTGACAAATCGTGCCTGAAAAGTATGGTAGTGCAGCATCCTCAATTGAAAGCTCATGCCAAGTGACAAGTTACCTTCCGGAGGAGGCTCTTTCCTTGAAACATGTCCTGGAATTAGGGCAGGCCAGACAGGGGTGGTTGTGGATGGCTTCAATGCCTAAGGAACCCTGCACTAGTGTAACAGATCCATAGAACCCTAACACCAAAGGAGCATACAATCTATTACTACTGTGGAAGGCTGAGTGGGAGCTTACAGTAGCTACGGACAGGTAGAAAATAAACATTCGGTTTAATTGTACGGAGTGGATTTGTTATGTTCAACTTTCATATAATTTTCTAGCGTACCTAGTATCTAGGTCCATATCAGGCATATGATGCAGACGCCGGCATCTGTGGCGATTATACCAGTCCGATTTTGATAACCCTGAACAATGTGAAGGTCCATCCGCAAATGCATCGTTGGTAAAGAATATTAAAGAAAGAAAAAGAAAAAAAAGTAAAACATGACCAAGCATTCTTTAGGCCAGCTCAAAGAGAAAAAAAGCAAATAGATGATATAGATATGATGACGCGCTAATAGAAGATGCTAAAATCAGAAATTATAAGCCATTGATGTCAACAATGCAGTTACTTTTGACACCAGCAAGCTTTTAGTGAGTGAAAGAGAAACGAAAAATAAAACAATCTATGAATGCCGGCCTTCAAGTTCGACGTAGAAATGAGGGTATTATTGCAGTCGCCAGGACAAGAACCCAGAGAGAAAAGAAAAAAAGAAAAAAAAAACCCCCTCCAAGTAGTCGGTTCATAGAGAAAAAGGCAGCACCCGACGCCATCACAGATGGAGAGGGGAACGAAAAGTAAAGGGTATCTGATATTCGGCAGGTCAATCGGTCGGCTGGTAGGGGGAGGAACTGGAGCCTGAAAGATCCCAATCGCTAGAATCCAATCTAGATCATCAGTTGTGAAAATCCGGCCGCTCTAACACAACGAAGGCTTTCATCCAATATCATAAAATCGAAAAAGGGACTGTTCATAACGTCGTGACGGGAAGAACGAGGTTCGAGGACTCGACGAGACCAGCATCGGCGATACGAAAACAAACTTAGTGTTGTGATTGGATGCAGTTGAGGATCACGTCCAAGGAAGGATCTTCGGCCAGCCAGTGGCCAGCCCTGGCATCGGCTGCACGCAGATCAGAGATAATATATTGATTGGTGACGCCCGCAAGCTCCTGTTTATTGCCAACCATGGGTTTTAGTCCTTGTACCCAATGTAGACGGCGCGCGAAAATGTAAAAGAAGAGAGGAAGGGAAACCTACATTTCGGAGCAGATCATCCACGGACTTGAGGCGTGAATCACGCTCACTGGGTTTCTGACCTTGGGCACTAGCACGGTTTATGGCCCACCGTCTTGCGGCAGCAGCTCGGAGGTAGATCTTATGTGCTTGGAACCGGCGACAGCTCGCATCAAGAATTATCCTATCATTCATCAACACTTGGTCGCTCTTGATAATGCGATCGATAATTGTCATGCTCACCGCCTCAGTTGGGCCTTCTGGGCCTCTGCGTCGCCGGCCTGGCTCTGCGAAGCGTTGAAGTTGGAGCTCAAAAGCCTTTGCGCCGCAACCATACACTCCTTCATCACCTTATATCCCTCCCGGCCTTGCTCCTCTGTCGGTATCTGCATCGTCTGCTGCTGGATGTGTAATTGCAGGGTCCGATAGTCATTCATCAGTTCTGCCACCCTTACGGCTCGGGCATCGTTGACTAGACGACTCATGTTAGGAGCATCATTCCGGGACTTTCTCTTCGGGAGAGAAGGGGACGTTCCACCGGAGGATTAGGGAGGGGATTGGGAAATAGGGCACTCACGGCCGTCGGCCATCTTTGATTGTGTGTTGGATAATGAGAAGCGACGGAATGAAACGAGACGGAATAGTGCTGTGCAAAGTAGAGCAGAGCAAGTCAAGCACGACAGAAAATCCAACACAGAACAAAACTTGAACGATGATCTATATTATAAACAACAAATGGAGGAAAAATCCAGCATTGACGGATGAAATCAATGGCTCAATTACCCAGTATCTGCTACGATATATGGAGGAGACGGCCAGCCTTTTAAGCTTATTATGATAAACGCCCAAGAGGGCCTATTGCGGAGATGTCCACTTTAGGACTGCCATCGCCAATCTGTGGCTTGGGCACCAATGAACAACAGACATTGGAGCATCAAATAACACCACCAAGAAAACATCACCTACTCAGGAAAAGGACGGTGGACCAGCCCTCGTGGGTCCTGAGAACATGAGGTACCTTGCAGCAAACACCCACCCTTCCACATTGGAACAGACCCAATCGATGGCCAATTCTGCATTCCCTAACAAAGAGTGGTGAACGAAATACTTCATGCACCGCCTGGATGAATTTCATTGGTCCAGCGGAATGGAGAAAGTCAGCCGGATAAAGAGACGCCACAAAATCTGCGGGAGCTTACCTTTCTCCGAGAGGCGGTTACGCTGGTGGATGTGGCAGCCGCGAACGCCGCCTTTGGCCGGCCCTTCCTCAGCGGGCGCAGCTGCATTTTTAACGCCACACTCTTCTGCTACCCCTGGTGCAATGAGTGTACAAACAACTTCTCACGACTCTTTTTTCTCCCTCTCTTTTCTCTTTCTCTCTTTGACATTTTCCTTCTTCTCACACATTTTCTTTCTCCTGCTCATTCATTCATTCATCCATCATCTTTTCCCCCTCCGGCACCCTCCGGTCCCCCCCCCTACCATCCCTAGTCTGCATATCGCTGACTCAGTACAACCATGTAATGGAGCCCGCCAGAAGGCCGACGAATCCGAAAAGCTGAAGATCATGACATCAGGGGGATTATTATTATTATCTCAGTGGCGTGTTGGCCGCGGGACTGCTGTCGCGAAGCTTGGGATAGCAACCGGCTTCGATCTACCATCTCCACTCTCTCCACGGTCGCAACTCACTGTTCTCTAACCGTAAGATGGATCGCAGAAACTGCACCACCAGACCAATTCACAGCCTGGTGGCTTCCTTTAGAGTCCGCCTTGTGGGTGGAAGGAGCTCAGGGTTAACCCAAGCAAAAAATGAAGCTTATCCCTGGATGTCAGTACCTGGAAAGGAGAAGGAAAGAGGGAAAGAAAGACCAGGGTCCAATGGTGAATTGCAACGCGACCGTGAAGGAGAGAGGAGAGAGCAGTCACGATTGAAAAAAAGCGGCAATCCGCAAAGAGTAAGTCGCCGAAAGGTACAGATCAATTACCAAATATCTCATTGCCATTTTGGTATATATTCAATGACCCTAAGGGGCCCCTGTCAAGCGCCGAGCACAGGGATGTTCGCGTCTCCACCATCTCAATACTACGTGTCCAGTAACTCAGTCCTTTTCGCTGAGTGCTTGCAAACGTTCCTCAATCTCGCTCTCCGTCAGCGCTCTGAATTCTGTATTTGTTCCTTCCTTGCCATCAGCTTCGGGGCCGCCGACGATGCCAATCTCCAATTCGCCTTTCTTGAAATCGACGCTGAGCACGTTACTCAGCGTTGCAATGCCCAGTTCGACAACATCCTCCCAGCTGCCTTCCGCGTATTCCTTGTTCTTTAGTCTCTTTTCGAGATAGTTGAGGGCCTCCTGTTGCTTGGGTCCAGAGGCAGTTGCCTTGTATCCCACGTAGTATCCGGCAGGGTCGCATTTATAGAGCTGTGGGCCATACTCCGAGTCCACCGAGATCAGGGTGATCGCAACGCCGAGAGGGCGCATGTAAGCCTTTTTAAGCCCCCAACTGTCAGCAATCCGTCTTTAACCTACAGCGGCTCGAATGGTGTCGCCAGAACAGACCCGTTGTGTGTAGACTTGGTTGAGGTTGGCAAGTCTCTTCGCGAGAGCGTCACAGGGCATCTCATATCCATATTTGTATCGAAACTCAGCGGCCTCTCCACGGGCGCGGTCGACGCAGGCTCTTGCATCCGCTATAGAGCCAGTCATGACACAGCCAACGGAGGGAGAGATTTTGAAGACGTGAGAAACAGAGGATGGGTCAATCAGCTTGTCCTGGATGGCTGTTAAACCGGGGTAAGTAGTAGGGAACAGTAGTAGAAGGGCTTACGGGAACTTTCTTCTGTGACAGTACCACGGCGCAGTTCTTCCCCCGAACGCCCACGGAGGTTATATTGGCTGCTTTTATGGCCTTGAAGGCATACTCTGCAGTTTTATGGGCAAGTCAGCTGTCATCGATACAAGGAGGGTTCATCGCTGGCGAAAAATGCAGGACGGAGAGCGTCGATCGCCATTGCGGGATATGAAGGAAGTACTGACCCACTTGGTATAGGCGGCCTTGATCAGAGAAGATCGTAATATGTCTATCATAACCCGCGCTTCCTATTCGTGGGCAGTATCAGTTTATCACGCTTACCGAGGACAGCATACGACTTCAGGTTGCTCACCTGACATGTTCAGAGGATTAACACAAGAGACCTCAGAGTGGTAACTTTTTTACCAAAACGAAAAAGTGGTGAGTAGTTCAAGGAAGGAAGATTGATAGTGGTGAGGAAGGCCAAGATTCCACGAGTATATGTACGCGTTTTCTAAAAGCTGCCTGTAGCTCATTTGCTGTCCAAGCTTTCTCTAAAGAGTTCTGTTGTTTGTCACCGCCTTTGTTCATTTGCCGCGCCGCGCTAATTGACGCAGACTACTTTAATAATCAAAAAATCGACGATTTCTTTGGCAAATCGTATCTGTAATTTTTTCAACATAAAACAATAGCGTTATGTTGAGAAGGGTTGAAATTGTCGATTTCATCAGAAGGTGGTCCAAATGGCGGTATGCCAGCAGAGGGACACGTTAGTTAAGCTTGTTCAGCTTCGAGATAAGATTCTAGGCCAGCCAACGCTTCCTTGGCCACAGTGACAAGCAATGTCATATCTCATAGGCTGTTTGTCGGATACCCTACACCGGGTGTCACGTGATCTGTCCCATATATTCGCCACCAGGTCTCTCCGGGATATCCTCATCCTCATCCTCATCATCATCATCTCTAGATATCATCTAGATAGCTAGATAGGATCATTTAGAGCTTCTCTGGTCATTTCATTGTGCATTTGGACGTATCCTGTCCATCAGTTATGACCCCGTTTTTCTCTTCATTTATACTTGTTTAGGCCTGTCGCGACCATCCCGGTGCTGCCACCTGCTACATATATAGGACATAATCCTTTGCTACCGGCGCACTGCTAGGATAACTTCTCGTACGATACTTCCTGTATCTGTACCCTGTTTATCAACCGCCTACGAGATTGTCTTAATACAGCCGTACGGCAATTTTTTCTCTTTCTTTTAGTCAATCGACTTATTCCTCGATCAACACCATGGCGCAGGAGAAAGTGCAGCGTATCATTCTGACAGGCCCCGAAGTCTGGTTGGAGTGGAAGACACAACTTGATGTCTATGCAGCCTCTATTCGCGCTCAGAACTACCTTGTTCCTATTGAACCAGGAAACGTTGACAAATACAACACTGTTCGTGAGCCTACGATACCAATTTCGGTAACCGAAGAGTCGGCTCGCCTCTACCATCTACAAAAGGAAGTCTTCACGGTAGAAGACCAGCGCATCCAG
>NPHW01005291.1:942-22484 GCA_002240705.1 Elaphomyces granulatus | reverse complement strand
CATAACCACTAGACCATCGAGGACCGTTCATGTGTTGCCACTATGAGTTAACATTTCTATCCGTAAACCCCCGCGCAGCTAAGGATCCCGCGATGCCGTCATCGACACCTGCTGCATCGACAAGTCAAGCAGCACCGAGTTCCGGGATATCAACTCCATGTTTCGCTGGTATCGTAATGCCGCTAAATGCTACGTGTATGATTATCTTGCGGATGTCCCGAGACTCTCCTTGGATGCTGACATCAATTCCAGCCAGCTGCCCTGGCAATCGTCTTTTCGGAAGAGCAGGTGGTTCCTTCAAGAGCTTGTTGCTCCGGAATCTGCCATTGTTGAAGCTGGAAGGCAAGGAATTGATTATTGGGCTTCTATTAATCATGGCACATGCTAAGAAGCTTTACATCGTCTCACTCGCAAGCAAGGAAATGGTCTATTCACTTGCAGTACCCTGATTTGGATTATGTCGGACAGTCTCTATGTAGGCGATGGTATTTCTGTGACCCTGGACGATAATAACAAGCAATTGTTAAATCTGAGGTACTGGCCCATAGTAGTATGAACCATTCTGAGGGAAACCCATTCGCAATTCCATAAACCACACCGCCTCGTTTCAGTAATCGTTCACATTCTTGAATCATTCTGAGGTAAAACCATTCTCGACTTTAAACAGTTCAATAAACCACACCGAGTTTTTTCCGATTTTGAACCGTTCGCTAAAACCACACCCAGTCGTTCAGATTACATAACCGTACTACTACTGTATTGACATCGTAAGAATTTTCCAGCAAATCACGCTATGGTATGTACTTTCCAACAGTGCCGATATCGTATATAGTACTCTATCGATTGGAAGGCATGCTACTATCATACCTTATATTCACAAAATCCAACGAGAGGCGCCAATTTATATAAATAGTAGGATGCATTCTCGGCAGACAGGGAAAATAGGTTCTTCTGCTTTTGTGTAACAACTTTGCTTGATTGTCAATTTAATTATACCGTGACCATCCCCCTTAATCTAGATTGATATAATGGCGGAAGAACAAAAAAGCAACCAGTCACCAAAGGATCACTGGTCCTCCGAAGTAAGTAATATAATTATTTTTTGCGTGAAGTTCTGGGATCAACAAGTGGATTACAGACTTCATTAACCATTCTTCTCTGCAATACAATACTATTTGAAACCGTCCCTGCTATAATATAAAACAAAGACTCACCCAAAAGGCTATTAGGCATATAAGGCCTTCGTGCCCCAACTCCAGACAGTGCTTCGCTACCTGGATCCTCAACCAACAGATAGAGTTCTCGACATTGGCTGTGGAGATGGCAGGTTCACGGACAACTACCTTCCGGCGGTGGCATACGTCCTGGGGATCGATGCATCCCCATCGATGATCGATCATGCCCGTAAGGCTTACGGCAGCCCCAGGGCCGAGTTCCGTATCGTAGACTGCCGATATCTCGAACGAGAGACATCCATTACTGAAGGCACCTGGGATAAAGTGTATGGAGTTCCCCCTTCAATTCTACTATAAATGGATGGAGATCTTGCTTTCAATTATATATATAACCCACATCCTGAGCATGCTAATAACAATGTATTGACGGGGCGGGGGGAAACAGGGTCTCAAACGCCGCACTGCATTGGATATTCCGTGACGCGTCTACAAGAATCTCAACCCTTCAAGCCATACATTCATGTTTGAAGCCTGGAGGGCACTTCGTCTTCGAATTAGGCGGACACGGTAATGTCGGTGAGGTGGTCACTGCGTTTCTGTGGGCGCTCGTGCACAACGGCGTCACTATAGAATCAGCAAGAGAAGCTATACCGTGGTACTTTCCCTCCCAAAACTGGATGAAAAAGGTCCTCGAGGAACTGGGCTTCCAGGTCGAGAAGCTGGAGGTTGAATATCGTCCGACAGAAATCACCAAGACTTCTGGTGGTGGTTTGCCGGGATGGATTAGGTTGTTTGCCGCTCAGACCTTAGATGTTGTCCCCGCGGAAAGAAGGGAGATTGTGGTGAGGGAGGTTTGTGACATTCTTGATAAGGTAATCACCCATGAAGAGGATGGAAGCCAGTGGCTCGGCTACGTGCGGTTGAGGGGAGTTGCGAGGAAGAACTTGACTTGACAGAACATGGATTAGAATCGTGTTCTTGCATAGATTTCGGGTATTAATTATTATTATTATTATTAGTTTACACGGTGTGCATCGTTACATGTTTGTCGTTGACTGAAAACACGACTAGCTTTTTATGCGATAGTGATGTTTTTTTAGCGTGGCACATAACAGTGTAAGGCATCATGCATGAAAATATATAGGATATCCGTATAGCTGTGTCAAGAAATGCGACGTTCAACATTAAATGAGGTGTGCACAATGCTATATCTTGAGATCAACAACAAATTGGGTTGAAAATGAGAGGATTTCCTCGTACATAAGCTGGCAAAAGATGTTTAGAGCTGCGTGAGTGGGGATGGCTCCATCACACAGGGAGAACCGCCTTGCAGGAAGGTTATTAGACAGCGAGCAGAATAAAAAAAAAGAAAAATGAAAAAAAAAAAAAAAAAGGTTGACATGTCGATAACAAATATTGGTACATATAGAATTATAAATAAGTATTATTGGATAGATATTCAATATATAAACGATAAAGACAAGAGGCCATTGTATCAGAGACCTCTTTAAGCTGCTGTGATTCCGTCCGACTGCGATTTAATGGCGGCGTAAATATCGAAACGCATCAAGGGAGCCTCATCTGAACCTTGTTTCTTATATTTTTCTTGAATTATAGCGACCAATCGAGTCTCCCAGATTTTTGAAGTGCCTTCTAAATTCGATGCAGCAAATGCATCACAGAAACTTCCAGATTGGACATACGTGTCAACTTCTCGAGTTCGCTTGAAGCATTCAGCAACGATATCTAGCGATACTGACAACCCTAAGGCGAGATCGTGCAATTCAAGGCCTTCGTCTATCTGTTCAAGAGGGAATTTGCTGCTCTGTATACGGCCAATCTTAGGCCCAGGTTTGGATGATTGGTCTTGTGGACTCATGCCTCGATGACGAAGAAAATACGCCCGGGAATCATTATAATCCAATCCTGACGTAGCAGGGGGCTGTGATCCATGGTTGCTTGTTGTGGCCTCACTGTTGCCAACACCGGAAGACAGAGCACCCCGCGCTGCTAGATAACGGCTGGTATGAGGAGAGTTCGAAGAGCTATCAGTGGTACTCTGTAAACCGGCCTCCTGACGGTGCTTGATTAATCCTCGCCGAGATAGTATGGCTGCTCTTTTCCGCCGTTCAAAATCGAGTGCCTCATCAACTGGGGAGCTACTGGCTTGCTCATGCAGTAGACGAGACCACCTCTCAAGCACAGGGAGTTCCTGGCGTCTCTTTTCGCCTCCCAGAACGGCGATGTATTCGAGATCCCGTGAGGTCCTGACTTGTCGTGCTGGCTTAATGATACGTGTCGCATCAGAAAGCGTTTCGACTGAACCCCGGAAGTTACTCTGGCTCATCTCACTTGGATCACTAGATTGAGACTGCTGTAATGAATTCTGTCCACGAACTTGCATTGCTTGGGCGCCATTTGTGGAAACGCGGTTACAGAATGGTTGGCTTGTCTTCTGAAATCCTCTCGCTGACTTGGCCGAGATATCTAATGTCCGAACTGGATCATCCTCCTTGTTGCGATGACTTGATGAGAGAAACAGCGGAGAATTGCTCGATTCTCGAGGCGAGAGCGAAGTACCCGAATTCGATGGACTCGGTAAAGGGAATCTGCTAGGATGTCGACGGCTTCCACTCTCTGATGGTGAACAAGGCTGACAAGGTCGTGGCTCTCGGGCCGGCGTTGCCAGTTTACTGGTACCGGTTCGATTAGTATTGCAATTATTTGCCCGCAGCGAGACGTTCATTTTTGCGATAACCCAGGGGTTCACCGAACTAGAGTTGATAGGGCTAACAGTGATTTCATCCTCGACCGCCCTCTCGCTGTCACTCAACTGGGAGTGAGTGATTCTACTAGGCTTTGAAGTCCCAAAAGAAGTCACGGCCACCTGCGGGCTTGTAGGTGTCATCTCCCTTATAACCTTCCCAGCCTCAAATCCACTAGATAAATTTGATTCTTTATTTCGAGATTGCTGCAGACTGACAGCATGATCATCGCTTATCACATCATCGGGTTTGCTGTATACTCGCTTAAAGAGTCCCGCTGCTAATGAGAGAACTATCTTCGGATCTGTAAACAGCACATCATCCTTGGCCGGTTCGATATTAGCATCGTAGCTCACCAGGGGGCATTGTAGATGTATACAGAGAAATGGGTCCGACAGAGGCGAGTTGATTCCTTTGCTCTTTGCAACAGAACGAAGGCATGATTTGAACATTTTCGTAATCTCTTTAAATAATCCCTTTGAGGCTGATACGGGTCTTCCGTCCACCGAAAAAAATTGACCAAAACTAGCGATCTTTGAAAAATCTATCTGCTGTTAGACGTCTACATCAATGAAACCAGGGCAGTGTACCTACCAGCTCCAGCTTTAGGAAGAAAGGCCATCATTTTGTAGCGCTCATCTCCTGTATTGAGCTGGACTCTGCCGTCCTCTTCTAACCCTGCTGGTGACCAATTTTCGTAAATACACTGAATGGCAATATCGGCTCCGGCGACGATTAAGGCCGCATCTGAAAGATTTGCGCTCTTTTTCGGGCCATATGTCCAGTTGGCACTCTCACTTCTACCCTGTAAGACTCGAAAAGACAACCTTGTTGAAGGCTTTGCAATTGCATAAGTTTGCAACAACTTCTTCAGCTTGGCCACTGTCTTTGTTGCATCCTTTAGAACTGTTTGTCTTCGAACCGGGACATGCTTGAGGAAGTCCGTAATCCGAACCGTAGTCCCGACAGGGTGAGGAACTCGCTCAGAGCTAGTAGTTCTCCATTATTATAATAACCACAAAAAAAAACCGATTAACTTGCCTTATTAAGTCGCCAGTCCTGCTGTATGTGAGCTTTGATCCAACTGCTTGCGTTTCAGTCTTTGTAGATATGGAAAGACTGCCAACCATTTCGCAAGCACTCGCCAGCGCCTCTCCCCTGAATCCCAGGCATTGGCCACCAAGATCTCTTAGATCCTCTAAGGTTTGAATTTTACTGGTGAAGTTTCGCTTGCAAACCAGAGGGTAGTCATCAGGGGAGATACCATATCCATTGTCCTTCACCTGAATCACATCGACAGTGTTTTTGGAAATCTCAACATGAATGGACGAGGCAGCAGCATCTAGAGCATTATCTAGCAGCTCCTTGACGACAGAGCATGCATCTGTAATAACCAAGGTTGAGCCAATTGCTCTAACGGCGCTTGGAGGTAGAGCAGCAATCGGCATGTCTAACTCATCTCCATACAGATTAGTTAGTAAATTATACGGATATATGTACTTTTTATTATATTATAGTACATATGTTGAAGTTTGTCAAGACAAGTTCAAGTTGGCGGCGGAAAACGTCGCTCTGCTGTTACACCAGCCACAGTGGCTAAGCACTGCCCGTTCTTACTCTATACACAGATACATTTGTATCATAGGTATCATACGTACTTTAGAACTTCCCCCACAAATCTCCATTCTACATAGTATAGCGGTATTAATTCTGTCTTATTATTTGCCAATCTCCCAAATCACAGTCATTGATCAGGTAACTAACTACCTGGAGCCATGTACTTTTTCATTTTTTTTCATACTGCCAACTTGCCAAGACGACTTGGAAGGCGCTAAAAAAGACCACATATGTGTATGTACCTTCTTACAATAACACAATCTATAAAATAAAATGTCCACAATGTTTTCACCTTCATTTTCAATATCACAGCTTGCCATCCCAGCAGTTTGTTTACTCATAATCTTCCTTGCATATAGTTCCCAATACCTTTTTCTGCATATCGAGCCTGTGCCGCTCCGCACGGATGAGCTGCTAAAATTCAATACCCTTGTTGCCTGCATTTGGATCTGCTATTGTCGAGCTTGCACTGTAAATTCCGGGAGTATCCCAAAAGACTGGAAGCCACCACGTAGCAAAGTCACAGAAGATCCTGACCGTCAAGGCGACATAGATGCCCAATTTTGGCAGCGCTGGTGTCGTAAATGCGAGGCTCCAAAGCCACCCAGGGCCCATCACTGCAGAACATGCCAGAGGCCAGCTTCCTTTCCTGACAAGTGAATGTAGCCAGCGGCTAATAATTGGTGTAGATGCATCCCCAAGATGGACCATCATTGTCCGTGGTTGAATCAATGTGTCTCGCATTTCACCTTTCCACATTTTATCCGCTTCCTGTTCTATGCCGTTGTCTCAATGGGATACCTTGAGTACTTTCTGTATGTCAGGGCCTCTGTTGTTTGGAAAAGCAGACACATGCCAAGTGTAATAGCTAAGGCCTGGCTATCATTAATTAAACGAAGCTGACAACATGCTCGTAGTACCTTGGCCCTACGGCTTTCCAACTTGCCCATCTTTTTGTGCTTCTCATGGCGAATAGTGTCACTCTTTTTGCTTTGATCATCCTCCTAATTCGTTCTTTATGGGCTTTGGGAGGAAATGTGACCGCAATCGAGTCTTGGGAAATCGAAAGGCACAAAACTTTACTTAGGCGAGCGCGCTATTTTGGCGGTTATCTCGACGGTCCAGACGGTATTAAAGTGAGAATCCAGAAGCAAGAATTTCCATATGATATCGGCATTTGGAATAACGTCAAAGCTGGGATGGGAGGAAGCGTAAATGTCAGTTAAACCTTGCGAATGGCCCTCTCTGCTTATATTGACGTGGCCTGTGATAAGGTCTTCGGCTGGTTTTGGCCATTTTCAGCTACTCCTGATCGCAGCACCGGTTTGAAATTCGAAGTGAATGAATTCGAAGGTGCGCTGCTACTTTTTCTTCGGAATAAGCCTAAACCCACCCCTTTTCCAAATCAACCGTTGACACCATATAGATCCTGAGCTTTCTTGGCCGCCTCCCGACCCTGACCGCATTCCTCGAATACCTAGGCCAATGAATGCAGACAGCGCATTTCCTGTTGAGCATTTCAATGATGCGCAAAAAGAAATTGAGGCTTTCCGTCGACGGCAATCCGAGGACATGCAACGCCGGAATTTTAATTCGCCATTCCAGAGACGGAAAAAGTTTCACGAACGTTATACTCAAGTTGTTGACGTCGAAAATGACTTGCCCGTTGAGGGTAACTTTTCACAATCACCCCCTGGTACCGAGGGTGAAGAAGCGTGGCGAAATGCTGAAGGGGAGCGGCTTCGTGATTTCGGCGTAGATGAAGAGGTTGAGTTCTATGATGAGGATAATTTCCCACTGGCGAAACTGATAGAGCGCAGAAATAACAGTCGCAATGATAGACTATATTGACAGTATAATAGTTTAAACGGATGATGAAACTAATTTTTAGTCCTTCATGCCATTTCGCATTCTTTCGTTTCGGTCTTCTCGCGCATATCTTGTATCTTCTGGCAGACATTCGATGCCAAACTAATGACTTTTTTTGGAGAGAATGCCTTCCCTTCCCATTTTTGTCTGTTTGGTATATTATCGGATTGGGTTGTCTGACATGTAACAGTATAATTACGTCACTTGAGCGCCCTTGGTGACGTACCCCTATTATTCAACAAGTACTAGTATTTTTGCGGATGGTATACTTTTCTTCGTAGCATTCTACGGCATAAAACACTTAAAAGAACGGCCAATTGGTCTTGACTCTTCCATTACACTATGCAGACATCCATCAAGATATTAGAGAGAGCAGCACAACCCAGCAGGTTTCTCAAATCCGGAATTTATGTTCCTACGCCAGCGTTTTTCAACCGACATACGGAGGACCTGGACATCGAGACTATTTCTAACCATGTAGTCCGCATGGCAAAGTCAGGAGTCGCTGGAATAGTCACTCAAGGGACGAACGGTGAGGCTGCACACCTGTCCCATACGGAACGCAAAGCCGTCACCAAAGCCACCCGCGATGCGTTGGACACAGCCGGCTACAGGGAGATGCCTTTAATCGTCGGCTGTGGAGCACAGTCTACTCGTGAGACGATCGAGCTTTGTCACGGAGCTCATATATCGGGAGCTGACTTCGCTATCATTCTTCCCCCTTCTTACTACAAGGGATTTTACAACACAGACTCTATTAAGCAATCGTTCACCGATATTGCTGCCGCGTCACCCATCCCAATCCTCATTTACAACTACCCCGCCGCAGCTTCTGGAACCGATCTTGACTCTGACACCATCATCGAGCTTGCAAAACACCCTAACATAGTGGGCTGTAAGCTAACATGTGGGAACACTGGGAAACTCAATCGCATCACTGCTGCAACTAGGTCACCCTCTCATGACTCAGGCTCCGACTTTGCGTGTATGGGCGGCTCAGCAGACTTTATTTTGCAAGCTCTGATAGGTGGTGGCTTCGGTGCAGTTTGTGGTTTAGCCAATATTACCCCTAAAGCATGTGTTAGAATATTCAACCTTTATAATTCCGGTCAAGTCGATGAGGCCAGGAAGCTCCAGGCAACAGTCGCGGTTGGAGATTGGGTTGCAATGCAGAGCGGAGTCGCTGGCACCAAGAGTATCCTCGAACACTACTTTGGATACGGCGGATTGGCCCGTAAACCTTTGCCGCAGTTAAAAACACAGGAAAACATCACCATCTGCGAGAAGCTTATAGGTTTGGTTAGCCTCGAGAACGCGCTCTAACTGAATGTCCTCTTGGCTGTCAATTGAAGTATGATAAGAGATCTGGGTTGTAAAGTTTGTCAGTCAACAGTTCTTGTCTACGCATTGGGCTGACAATCGAGTTATTTATCTGATCTAGTGGAATACTAGATATCTATTGTTTGGGACTATGATATTAATGTTCAAGTTGTGTGATATCATAGAAGAGTGATCAATGCTAGGCTAGTTCTCATCAAGAAATCTTATCGGATTTGAGTAGTACAGTATGATAGTGTTACGTAGTAAATGGAGTGTGCCACCCGACAAATCCGGTGCAACTAGAGGCGCGTTTCGTGGCCCTACCCCTAACGTCTCTTTCAACGCGACCCTCTTTCAGTAGAGATATGTGTATACTGGATACGTAGGCATCTGGTGGGTATAGAAAATGGAAGAATGGAGGCAGATAACTGGTATTTTGGTTGCTTGGGTAAATTTCTTGACCGACTTACTCGATAACTACGTGCATGCAGCACGTATGACCATTTATTTTCTGTAGATCTCGAGTGCCTTTTTTGAATGATTTCAAATCACTTTGATGCAGTGGCAACTTAATAAAAAAATCAAAGCACATGAATGAAAGGTGGTAATTGGTGATTCGGTTGCAGACCAAGAGAAATGGAATTAACAATTCGGAATTCGTCATCGTCAGTGAGCATCTATAACCATCATGATCTTCCCGGATTTCCCATCCTTGGTGGCAAACAGAGATGGCCATGGATGAACTTGAAATAATGGACTATTCAGCAACATACTAAATCATTATTTTATAAGCATTAATGGATATTTCGAGGGAAAAAACCATTTGCGTCCTTGGACCGTCCGGCGTCCATAGTCTACATATCATAAGATGATGGGTTAGTCGACACTCGACAGTCCATCCATGTGCATCTCTGGTGGCAAATGACAATTTTCGTCATGGAATTCAAATCCAGAGTTCTTCCACAATCCTCCCATCCATCATGGTGGTGACATGGAAAAAGCTTCTCGAGTCGTGGCAGGAAAGATTCAAACTTTGACGATGGTGAATAACTGCTGACACCTCGTTCGCCGGTGAACACCACTGGTTACGGCACCACTGGTACGAAATTAGTAAAACATCAATAATAAGGACTATTGAGAATCAGAAAATCGGAATTAAATTACTCTAATCGTTTATAATCGTAATCATTTTCCAGAACCTACTAATGGCCAGAGTTACCTGCAGACTCTTCGATCGTGTAATTACATCTTATATCTTCAAAGCCTTCGAGGCTGGAGGCATATCAAACTCTTGCCACTTGAGTCGATTTGACGATTTTTCAAAGTAACATTAATGTAAAATCCCTTGCAGGGGTTCCTATCATAGGTTTCTTCATGCGCTCTAAACCAAATTGAGTCTACTCCAGATCTTATCATATTAACAACATAACAACGTCAAAGATCATTGGCGGTTGATATACATCTATCTACATAGAGGTATGTAAAAATAAAAATGGGCCCCAGCGCTAGTTATGTACATACCAGTTCCAACGCTCGCAATAGTCCATAGTAGCGTCGGGGCCGTTTTAACTTTTACGAGTCGTGACCCACATAGTCAACGCTTAACCTATCCAGGAGTTACCTAAGTTATAAAAGTCTTCGGATATTGTTCGCTCCACAGGCCGACTGAGCACAGCAAGCATCTTGCATCAGTCCATTGCCGGAAGAGGGTGTTCGGGGTGTTCGAAAGGTCCGAGTCCAGTATCATGAGTTCTTTTTAGAAATTCTCACATCGTTCTTTCTTCCTTTGGATTATCTCTTGTCTCTTTCGGTCATTATTCCTTTGCCAGTTCTACCCGTCGAAGTTCAGGAGGGGCATGCCCCTTCGCGCTCTCTTGGCCAATATATTCTTCATTTCGCGCCACCGGCGCACTCTGTAGGGTCATTATGGCCCTCTCGAAGTCCAACAGAATCATCCTTCTCTTGATAATTGATACTGCCTTTTTCTTGCTGGAACTGATAGTCGGTAAGGCAAACCCCAGGAATTTATTGCTGTCTGCCGGTCTTCTGGATGAAAATGCACTGACCCTGCGGCAGGTTATTCCGTTAAATCACTCGCTCTCGTGGCAGATTCCTTTCACATGGTACGAATTTGCCTCCATGCCCAAGCTGCGTTCTCGAGGCGGATCCTTCCTGACTACTCTTTTTAGCTAAACGATGTTCTATCATTATGTGTTGGATTGTGGGCGGTCAAGGTTGCCAACCAGGAAACCAACTCCAAGATGTACACGTATGGGGTACGTTCGCTACGCTCCGGTTTTTGAACACCTGATGGTATCTAACAGATGGGTGACAAGTGGCAAAGGGCGGAAACATTGGGTGCATTAGTCAATGGAGTTTTCCTTGTGGCCCTGTGTTTCTCCATCTTTTTAGAGGCAATCCAGCGGCTGGTGGACCCCCCGGTGGTAGAAAATCCAAAGCTAGTCTGCATTGTGGGATGCCTCGGTTTCTTGTCGAATATCCTTGGGCTAGCTCTCTTCCATGATCACTCGCATGGACATGATGGATATGAACCGATTGAAGGAGTGAACGCTGCTGAACAAGGATACAACGACCCAGAACGGAGCACGGCCGCCATTGCTGGCGTCTTACCAGAGACTGCTGTTGCGGCACGCCAGTCGGATCATGCAGAGACAGACAAATCCACACCAGAACGCGCACGCAGGTTCTCAAGGGGCGATGAAACCGATCAGACTGTAGCGGAGTCCATGCCGACCCTTCCCCAAAGAAGTCGTGTCCGAGAGGTGCAGAATCGCCACTCGCGTCAATACAGCGGTTCTACGTCTCGTGGCTTCGGCAATGCAGACAATATTCAGGTTCATCCCGCCGGCATTCGGCAGGACATTTTCAACGCAGCCAGCCGCTTCGATGATGACCCGTTTTCGGATTTTGAGGATGAAAGTCTAGAGCCGAACGATGAGCATTCTCGTCTGTTGAGCCACAGGAATCGGACAGCAAATTATACGGACGATGATAGCCCTCCCGTTTCCAAGCCTAGTCAAGAGAGGCCGGAACCCGACGTGCACGGCTCTCACAACCATACGAAACCGGACTCTGCCGATCAAAAAGGCCATGGCCATTCACATGGTGACCTCAACATGAGAGGGGTCTTCTTGCACGTTATAGGAGATGCTCTCGGCAACATTGGCGTCATTGTATCCGCGCTGATTATCTGGTTAACCGACTATTCTTGGCGTTTTTACGTGGATCCTGGTATTTCACTTGTCATCACTGTCATTATTCTATGCTCTGCTATTCCCCTCTGTAAAGCAGCATCGAGGATATTACTTCAGGCCGTGCCCGCTGGGATGAGTATCGATCATATCAAGCAAGATATCGACAGCCTTCCTGGTGTCATCAGCTCCCATCATTTACACGTTTGGCAGTTGAGTGACACGAAGCTTGTCGCGTCTCTGCACATCAAAGTGGACACTCAACTCAAGGGCGAAGGCTCCGATCGATATATGCTTCTGGCTAGACAAGTGCGCAAGTGTCTTCATGCGTATGGTATCCATTCATCCACCATCCAGCCAGAGTTTACGCCTGCCATCGATGACGAAGAGATTCTTGGGTCATCTCCGACGCAACCCATGAGTCGTACAGCCAGTCGCGCAGCAAGTTCTCGTGGTGAGCCTGGTGCATGTCTCCTGGAGTGTGGGATTGAATGTCCTGGAGGCGGCCAGTGCTGTCCCAACATAAATAAGTAGTGAAGAGATTGTGGTTGGCTGTATTGGTCACGAAGCTTATCCTTAACGTCAACAAAATATCCTTTTTCACTATTCGGGAGCCCTTTGTTTCCCGTCTGCATCGGTTATTGTAAGATGGCATTATAGAAATGTGTTAAAAACAGGAGGGGTTTCTGACATGGCCTTCACCAATCCACGGCTTTTGTGTAAGAAGCTCTGCTTTTTATTTTTACTCGCTGGTCATTTAATTTCGACCAGCTGATTTTGGCTCTGGGGCTAGTTGCTCATTGACCTGCGTCTTGTATTGTATAGCACATACATACTTCTTTGTAATTTGATCAAACCAGCGAAGACAACCCAATTATTAATGTTCCATTTTGTTGGACGGTACGAACTGTGGACTGTAATATTTATTTTAGTACTTTGTTTCTCGGTGCCCTACAGCAACATTTATAGTATTGTACATATGTAGAAGTGTTACATAATTAGATAATAATATGTTAGTAAATTGGGGGGATATACATACCAGGTTTATATCTTTTCTGTCTTCTTCGTGATTCCCTTGGAAGATCTGTGCAGCTCTTAGCGCAAATATATTAGTACATTAGTTCCGGTTGGTTCTGATCGGTATCTTAGCGAGTATCTCAACTCTCAAGTGATATAAGTATCCGCAAAAAGAGAGGACCAGCTGTCCCTGGGAGGGAGTCGTACGCGGACAGCGGGAGTTCTTACGTCAAAAGAGATGTTTTCTTCTGCTTGGATGCGCTGTCGAGCCTTCATCGCAAGCCTATTCTCAGATATCCTTCTGAGGTCCAATCGAACGACTCGCGGAGTTCACAGCCTTGATCTCTTTCTTTTTTGACTTCGCTGGGTGGCTCCATGCCTTTTGTCTCTCCTACATGCTGCTGTTTCGGGGATCTGCAGGGCTCAATGATTCTAATCGAGTATGTACATAACAAGCATGTTCTCTGGATCGTTGCTATAGCCTATATGTCAGTAGTGGTCCCGCTGTCACGGAGATGAAGAAAGGTCAGTGAACTGAGCTAATCTCTTTTGCAATTGAAGTTACTTATCTAACGATGGATTCAAGGCATAGGCTATGTCCAATATTAATCCATGTCCATTTCATGATTAATCTAGCCTGCTTGTTATCGGAGATGTCCCGTCAGTGTGTCACCTCCACAATCGGGAATTTCATTCTGTATCACAGTGTACTCTCGGGAAGATTTTTGTAAGAGGATATAACGTTCCCAAGAACTTCGATTTCTATGAGAAAACAACGTAAGAATATGTGTATTTTCAACATGAAACAACAGTGATACCTAGAATTTGGGCTGGGGCGGGCCCTTTCCCCTGTGCCACGGAACAATTGCACGTACTTAGATGATTAAAGTTAGCCCTTTCATTACCTCAGCTTCCTCAGACCCACAAGAGGAAGCTGAGGTACCGTATAATCTCTGAAAACTCGATTAGTGCTAGCATTTTAGACTGGCACNNGGATGGGTGCTAGCTAGTGGGGCATCCGTTGTCCTCCCGGGTTTCCACCACTCAGAGCCTTCCAACAGCCCAGTCTAAAATGCTAGCACTGATCGAGTTGTCAGAGATGCCCTTCCTTCCAAAAAAAATTCTCTCGAGCACGTGACCGATCTGAGGCTTATTGTGGATATTGTGGACAAGCGGACGACGAAGAAGGATCATAGAATACAAAATACAAATATGATGCCACATTCATTACTCATATCTACTATAGCATTCTCTAATATATTTAAATAATGTAATTGTGACATGATCCTTTCTACAACACCGCTTCTTTTACGCAGTTTGCATTCTGCTTGCTGTCAGCTGCAGCCGGCTCACGCAGATTGAATGAGAATGACAACGTAACAATGTGGTCTGGAACTACATCTGGGCTATCGTCAACTTAGAGACGACGATGAGTTACGCATATCCTCACGGTGGCACCGCAGCTCCTCAAAGCTTCTCTCATAGGAAGCATTTTGTTGAGCCTCCTAATTCCCCAGAACGACTAACAAGAAAATTGCTGGTGACAACACGGCGGTGGCTTGCAGAGCTGCATACCAACATCAGATCATCAATGTCCTGCTTAAGATGTAGAGGAAGGAGAGAAAGAAGGGACCTCTGGCGGGAAGCCTGGTGGTCATTCAGACGTGGGGCCAATTTCGCCAATGCAATCATTTTGATGTGGGCGTTCGTCTTGTGGTGGGGAGAGAGAACAGTTTTCGAATCTGCTGTGTCAACTTGCTTATGGGAGACCTGGGAGAAATGGGTACGAGTTCTCGCTACTTTTAATACCCTTCAAATGTCAGTGTTGGTACTGATCAGACACTCGTCGATTACAGCCCCAAAATGCAATCCCACACCATGTCGTCTTCGTTGCCGATCCACAATTGGTCGATCCCCACACCTATCCCGACAGACCTTGGCCGCTCTCTAGCTTGACTGTTTTGTATACGGACAAATATCTGAGGCGGGCATACATTACCCTTCAAAAGAGACTGCTCCCAGATACGACCTTCTTCCTCGGTGACCTATTCGATGGCGGCAGGGAGTGGGCTACAAGTACCAGTTCGAGCCCGGAGGAGCGATACAGGCGCTACGATGACAAGTTCTGGCTCAAAGAATACGCTCGCTTTTCCAGAATATTTGTGGATACATGGAATAATGGAGGAACACAATCCTCGTCGAACCCACGCGGCAGAAAGCTGATCGCCAGTCTACCTGGCAACCATGACTTAGGCTTCGGGACCGGCATCCAGGAAGCTGTCCGCATGCGATTCTATGCATACTTCGGGCGCGGCAATCGTGTTGATGTAATTGGAAACCATACTTTTGTCTCCGTTGATACTGTCTCATTAAGCGCAATGGATCAATCCGATCCCAACACCGGCAGCTCAGGAACCGGTGCTGGAGACGGGAGCAAGCCAAATGGGAACATTTGGACACCTACCATGGACTTTCTAGACGGTGTTCATGCGCAAAAAGCACGGTTAGAGACTGAGGAACTGCATATTTTGAGAAACCAAAGCGAAGGTACTGTCTTTCGCTCCGGGGTATTCCCGCCGGCGGAATCCGCGATACATAAAAAGAACAAAATTGAAGCCCCGGGGTTTCCCACAATCCTTCTGACTCATGTCCCACTGTATAGAAAGCCAGCAACTCCCTGTGGTCCGCTGCGTGAGCGATATCCGCCTTCCTCTACGGATCCCCTTCCAGAAGAGGACGATCGAAACTCCATAAAAATCCAAGGAGGTTATCAGTATCAAAATGTCCTCACTCCGGCAATTTCCAAGGAATTGGTCTCAAAAATTGGCCCGGAACTCATACACGTCTATTCCGGCGATGACCATGATTACTGTGAGGTGACTCATCATGAATATAGCAGTTCACCCAAGGAGATCACCGTAAAAAGCCTTTCTTGGGCGATGGGCATGAGGCGTCCTGGATTTCTTCTCACCAGCCTCTGGAATCCTCTTGATGTTGACACTGGAAAGCCAATCGGAGAGATAAAGTCGTCCCCTACTATACAAAATCACCTTTGCCTCTTGCCGGACCAATTGTCAATCTTTATCAAATATGCATACTCGCTTGTTTTGACCATCCTTCTTCTCTTAGCCCGGTCTATTTTCCTTGTTTTCTTCACCCGCGCCAAAGTGTCATCTGAGTCGGAAGAGGAACTCCCGTATGTTGAACATCGTCTCTATGACCAAGTCTATTCCAAGTCAGCATCCTCAAGTATGTCCAGCTCTTCCTCTTCAGCTAGCTCAGAAACGCGAGTTGCCAGTCGTGGATCTTTCTATCAGCAGGAGGCTTTCCGTCAGACGAAGTCCATTCAAATTATCACTGAACCAGATGACGATAATGTAAGTCGTATTCCGCAGCGTTATCGCAGCCGACAACCCTTGCGCATAGATGTGGATGACACAAAATGGAAACCAAAGGCCATACCTAGTCATCGACAACGTCGCGTTTGTTTTGGCGGCTCTCTTGGTCTGATAATAGCTGAATTTCTTCACTCCGTCATATACGTTTGGACCGTTGTATTTATATATTATGTTTGGCTAATGTGGAAATGGTAAACATCTGAGAATAATAAAGCAAGAAAGGAAAGAAAAACAAGAAAATTTCGCCATATTGTATTAGATTTCATCTATCTATTTCCATTTATATTGTACTTGCATTCTCTGAGTGTTTTCTTAATATTTTGCCCCAGCGATGACGGTTAGTGATTATTTCATGCTACGTGACTCCGAATTTCTGAAATTCCATGTGCCTAATAATCCACACAAAAGCACAGATATTGATAATGTATGAAAGATATGAATATATAATAGATACACTGTGTGTAACTTGTGAGATCTATATACATCAGGCGTGGATATCACTTTCTCCAGTACAGACACCCACCTTTTCACAATTCAGATACGATGCCCAAGATAAAGGCTATACCAGTGGCTCACATGTTAAACTTATATTGTTTTATTACTTTTCCGCAACATAATTAATGTACGTACATGCATCTATATGCAAAGGGTCGTCAACTAATAACTGCAGCTTCAGTTGGTCGAAAAACGCCACGTACCTATGTATGACAGGTAGCTGAATGGAGATTGTTATATGATCATGGTTGTATCTTCGTCTCAGAACCCTTAAAGTTGACTCGCCATCAGTTATAGTTTATGCAATTCAAGTGCTATGTATGGCATGTAGAAGAATAATAAGTCAAGACTCAAGTGTCATATGTCCGATGAGAAGTGAGCTTCGGCACTAATTTGAGGGAGTTCTCCATCATGGGCGGAGTCATAGACTTAACCCTCTACCAAGTTCGACAACCTCATCAGCGTCTTCTTTCGTGGCCTGAAAGATATGCGGTGAGGGAATAACCGATCAGAGGGAACTACGGAACAACCAATCGGGTTGTAGTTAACTAACTTATCTCTCATCCGATAATGTCTCTGTATCATCTCCACTATAATTATAAAGACGGTGGATGTTGATGAGGCCTCGACAGCGCAATCGGCTGTCCCCTCACAACGATCGTATATTTAACACCCGCAATCTGAGAGAGCTCGTTTCGAAGAATGTCCCGGTTAATGTCCATGGTCAAGATTCAAGACATCATAATCCGGGGACTTAGGCTGTTGACATTGTGCACGTCGATGAAATCTCCCTTCCTCCGCGCCCCTTCGGACCACTTTCTAGTGTAAAAGAGCACCGGAGGTAGGGTTTGAAATGGTTTCATGTGCGACCTGCAAATGGCTTTTGTAATTGGTTCAGGCTGCGTATTAGAGAGAAACGCCCGATTTTTCTTAGGAGCCCCATTGTCATTGTGTACTATGATAGTCAGTGTGGTCATCGACAAAGTTCGATACTTATCGATATTGAAAGATGGAAAGGGGAGGTGAAAGGGAAGGGCTTATAGACCACATGTTAGTCACCAGAATTCTTTGGAACCATGGAACAAAAAGGGAATGCAAAGAAAGTGAGTGACGGTTTCAATCACTAGCTAGGCGGCGCCATGTCTGAACATTCATAGACGAATTGGGTTAAACAATGAAATAGAATAGGAAAGTAAGGGCTAACTGAAGAACAGGAAGATGGTATAAAAATTTACCTCAGTGCCCTCAAGGTAATAATAATAAAAATCATAATCATTAATTAATGAATGATGAGCCCAAATTAAGACACCGAAGAAAAAGAGAAATTAGCCAAATTAGATCATCTAAAGGTGGCCTCCGAATTTAGATGTAAGGTTGGAAATTAGCCACCTTCATGTTATTTTCTCCCGATAATGAAAATTTCTGCTCTTATAAGTAAAAATAACAGAACGGGCCATCGGTTGTACTCATCAGATCCCTCATCGGCGTTGAGGTACCCGCAGCGTACCCGAGATCGATGACCGTATCCAGCGTCGTGTTGGCCGACGGAGGGTCGTTGAGAAAGGTTCCCGTGCCGGAGATAAGTAGCAAAGAGATGGCGATCCCTGTCTAAGTTCTGCCACATCCACCAAACCTTGTCAACCATGCCGTGGTGAAGCCAGAATGCCGACCGGGGGGAAGCGTAAAAGTCCCGGCCAGGATCACCACCTATTGCAAAATGCGCGCCACCGTGCATGCCGAGCAAACTGCCGCTGGGGAGGAAGCCCTGCATGGTCATCGCGAAGTCCCAGATGTCATTGTTCTGGAGAATCAGGTCAACGACTGAACTTATGTTGGCATACGTACGGATGATCTCTGTGGTGACTCCGTGAGGTCACGCGTCAAGCAGCGGGGGTTAAAGTCGAAGGGGTTGCTCGCCGCTTCTACCGTGCCTCCAGGGAGCGGAAGATTGGCTGGACCCAAGTTGACGGTGTAATTAACAAACGGACCGCTGGTGACACATCCTCCACCTGTGCTAGTAGGGAGATAGATAGGCGTAGAGTTGCCAAATTTGATGATAAGGTCGGACTTCTTGGCGATATAGGCCCCGTTGCCGGACAGGGATGTGTCGCTGCCATCAAAGATAGGATACTTCTCTAAATCACCTGTAGATGCGGGCCAGCTCCAGTAACTATAGACAGGGAAAAGATAATAGAGAAGTCAACAAAATACGGGGCCGTTTTCATGTTTTTGCGATCCTTACGGCAGTGTGCCCGGGTATCCACACTCATTTCTCAGTGCCTGTTCAAATGACCAGGAGTACCATCTATGCCAAGCAAGGAAGTTGCCCTGATATAAAGGAAGAAACCATTAGCACTAGATTTCGAAAATCGGTCCCTTCGGTTTTATGAACTCGACGATTCGACTCACTGTGAAGTGGATTCTCAATGTCTGGTTCATATGAGCTGCAATGAAGTCGTCATATCGAGACTTTGCACCCGGAACAAGAGTAGATGGCGTGAGAGCTGGCTTGCTCTGCAGGCACAGCACGGCATTGATATACGCCTTCTCCTCACTTGTAGAAAATGTAGACCTGAGTAATATGATATATTCCAGATATTTCCCTAGGGATACATTTTGACACAAGTTTGTCACAGAATCGTAAGCCGGCCAGCTTCCATCCCCGGGAGAAGTATCTAGGCCCTATTTTGTTTTGATTTGCTTTTTTTCTCTTGGGGTTCTTTTCACCAATAGGGGTTTGGGAAGAGCCGACTTGGAACAATTCACATACCATTCTCTGCGAACCTGGACTTTGTCCAGAGTGCAGGCACTGGTGAGATTCTCCATGGCGGCATTGTAGGCAAAGTTTTGTATGTTATCCAACTGTGCATTGGGATCTACTGCCGGGATAGGCGTGTAGGTTGAGGCAGAAGATGAGGCCAGCGGCCCAAGAATTAGAGCAATCAAGTGCCTCATGTTGGTGAGGATGACGCAAGGGCTGTGATCGATTGTTTCACCGCGGCCGAAGACGACGAGGTGCAAATAACAATGCCTTGCGAACCTTACTCCCCATAAATCGACGGATAACAACCCATCCATCCTCAGCAGTGAGTAGGACGAGCTTCTTTTGTATCCCTCATCCAGGAGAGAGGCCTGTTACAGGGAAAAGGCCCTCCATCAGAGCTGTTATTCTAGTTAGCAAACTCTTTTGAACCCCAAAATGGTCTCGATCGTCGATCGACACTAGACCTTTCTCGTTTTGTTTTTTATTTCATGCAACCATTTCCAACCGAGCCCACAAATTATCGTCTTTCTTAGAATCATGGCAAAGAAACTTAAAATATAACTTAAGATATATCGATCCAGCCTTAGGGGAGGGCAATATATACTTATTAGTAACTCCGAAATAGTGTCGAAGGGTTGTCCGTTTCGTTAATGAATCGTTATCGACCCAATTAAAATGCATAGAAAGTCGTCGTCCTTAATTCGCCTTTAAACCGCTCAGTTCCCTTTTCCTGAAAGAGGAACGCAAAGCTCTGTAGTTGTATATTGGTAGCAACTTATTCATCATGATTTTTCTGCCTTCCCGGGTCGGGACGGCAAAAATAATGTAGTGCAAAGAAGTCCGTGCACAACTTACGAAGGGCTTCTGTCCACTGATTACAAATTCTTGAAGCAAGGAGAACAAATTTACCATACTACAGTCGCTTCGTTTAATTATAACGTTAATTGGTCTATATTGTCAAGAAGACACTGCGGTATTCAGATTTTCCATCTGCAAGAGCTAGCTGCACGATTATACAAGAAGCAAAAATTCTATCAACAATCGAAGCAATTGATTGATATAAAATAGCTAATTGGTCATAAGAAAGAGCAATCTAGTTTACTATTAATTGCCAGTCACAAGATTTTGGCGGGCCCCCTCCCTTCCATATTATAAAAAAGATAGCTTTTTCTACTTCAAACATCAATAGTGGATGAGAGTTGCACAGGGCTTTTGGGCCCCGGATTAAGCCTATGTAACTACATATGTGTAAATGACTAAGGAAATCATTGTATACAATCCAATCCCTGCAGCTCTCCGGCTGTATGCATATGCATCGATGCAACCAGTATCTCCGACTCGGCCCCGCGGCTCGTTCGAATGTACACACCATATTGCAAGCTTTGATATATGATAGAATATAATGGACGCCTTACGTACCCTAAGCCGTCATCACTGGAGTCCGTGCGCACGCTATTTATGTCCCTAAAAAAGAGGGCTTGAGTTTAAACTGCCTAACTCTCACGTCACAAGTTCGAGGATACGAGAACATACATCAAGTATTAAGTATGTAATAACCCTGCTATTTATACGGAATAGGTAGCCTAATGTTAAATGCGAGTCGGGGCTGCGGGTCGCGTTCTCTTTGATGTTGGGTGAGATTACGTATATTAATTGTACCTGTTAGTTTTATATGTAGCGTCAATCACAAGCACGTAGTGGCCCTATGGCGAAGGATCTCTAGAGCATATTTATGTGTGCAAAAAACTGCTGTCACCACATTGTCCGTGGCTTGATAATTCATGATCCAATCGCCTTCTTCCGGTATCTGGTAGAGGAGTGCTTGGATTGGGGTTCGCCCATCAAGGAATTTTGTGCGTACATAGTGAATGTCACGTGGCTTTATCGAAAGATCAATTAACGCCAGCGAC
>NPHW01005290.1:0-35601 GCA_002240705.1 Elaphomyces granulatus | reverse complement strand
GCAGTACGCGGAGCGTTTTGGAGCAGCCGAGCAGGTCTCTAAGGACTTGGTCCTTGCCCATTCTTTATCATATGGCCGTTCCGTTTTCTACAAAGTTATAGGGCCCAAGAGCCTTATAGTCCGCTCACGAGGAAAGACAAGTCAGCCACCTGAGTGAGACCAAGGGAAAATCGAACCAAATAGAGTCTTATCATCAACTGTATCTGTGACGGCAACGTGCCAACGTCGTATAGCATAAATGGCAAGTTCCTCCCGTAGCCAGCAATACGAACGACCCATTGCATATAATATCGAAAAGATTGAATCGTCCATGACAGTTCTCAACACAGATAAGCCCAGTTTTAAAGAGTGCGCAAGCGATGGCTCGCCCTTGAGCACGCGCATCTCCCATGGCTTAGACGACAAGCCGATCCTAATGAATACCCAATGTCCTAAAAAGCGGGAGACAAAAAAAGTGGTGATGTGAAATCAGAGTTTCCCACACCCATAAGCGATTTCTGTACCGATATCAGTTTGGAATTGATAAAAACTGAAAGGGACGGACACAGAATATTCAGGGTCCTTGCACGAGCTTCAGAACAACTATATAGTGCCATTAGGGCGAGGAAAAAGATAGACGTGAACATTCTGGCTTATCATCAGTCACAGTTCAAGCGTCAGAACCGGTAACGACTGAATTCTGCCTAGACGAGCCTGTCTACGTTTCCATCTGTCCACTTCACTTCCGCCTTACCATTGCAAAGATAGGTCTCAAGGTACGCTCCCGTACTGTAGTAGACTAAATACAGTATTAACTGGTCCCTCATGTCTTCGTAGACAAATGCAGTCATCTTCCGTCAATAAATTTTAGAGAACATTTATAGAATCGTCTATATTAATAAATGCCTAACGCGCTTGGTTGTGAAGTTGCCCTGCGAAATTAGCGTATTACGAGTCCACAATAATAAGGCAGTCAGTAACGATGGCCATTAAGCAATATTTTATCGAGAGATGGACCCTAAAAGAAATATCTCTGAATTCCAGGCCGATCGCCGTCCCAGTGTCACGCTCGAGGCCAGTGGAAAATTTCTTCGAGACAGAAGCGAGGTTGAGCTCTGGCCCGATCCGGGACTTGCAATGCGATTTCTTTGATAGTAGGAACATATTCAGACACAGGAATTCCCATCTTCGACGATATAAAACTGCATTGCTCCATCAGCTTGGCTGAACCAATAATTGCTTCGACCATGTGGCTCGTCTGAAGCAGCCACTCACATTACATATTGACTCAAAAGCCTTCTGAATATTGCCTTTATATCATTTACCGTGCTTGTCCTGCTGCTGTACAAGATCACTCGGCTCCATAAGCTCCCAAAACACAAGTACTCTTCGCCGCCGTTCAGCTATAACTCTCCACGGCACATTTTCGACCCATCCGCTCCTAGAAGAAAGTAATGCAGAGCCAAGAGACAACAGTAAAAACGAGAATCGAGGCAGAAGCGTGGAATGGGAGCAGAGAACAATAGCGATTGACAAAGAATCGAAGCAGAGGGGGAGGGAGAGAACGGTAGAGTGAGATCCCCAAAGTAGAAAAGGCGACTGTGAGCCCGAGATAGATGGGAGTAGACATAGAACCGTAGATTTTGGCATCCATCTAAGGGGGGTTAAAAAAAGGAAGAGAAAATAAAAGAACAAGTGTTAGAATGTGCAATAAAAATAGACCAAAATACCTATGAACTAGTTTCGGCGTTTGTCACGGGGTTTCTTGTCCGGACTATTTAGCGGGCGATAAGAATCCCTGGGCGAACCTCGTTTGGTTGCACCTCCACGTCCAAATCCCTGGTTAATGCTATTCGCCTTGTTGTCTCGACCACGTCGAGGAGGCGGGCCCCTTTTTGGATGGTCGCGCGGAGGTGATCGTGGAGGTTGCCAACTTGGTGTTCGCCTTGTATCTCTATTTCGCGCCGCATAAGGGTTCGGTGATAGGGACCGTTGACGGGAGTCAGGATAATCTTGCCGATCTCGATAGGGTTGGCGCGAATCGCGAGAGTCGTGATGCCCAGATAGATTTCTATTTCTCCCGATCCCACTCCCAAAGCGGATATTTGGCCGACCCCGATTTTTGTTGACCTGGTTCCGGCGGCCTGGAACGGCGAATGCGTCGTCGCTGTCCGGTGATGGTGAGCGGTAGTCTTGCCGACCTCTGAATTTCTGTCCGCTGCTTCTGGCTCCATTCAGTGAAGGACTGGCACCACGATGGCCAATGACGGCATTGATATTGGTTATTAGATCCGGATTATAGCTCTTCAAGGTCCATGAGGATGATCTTATCGGCCTGCGAAGAGAAGGACAGTCTCCCACTAGATGGCGGTTACTGGTACAGCGACAACAGGAGATAGATATCAGAATTGGGCCAGGCGATGAATTGTGTTTGGGAACTTTCCACATAACATCACACTCCATTTCAATGTGGTCTTCGGAGCCGCAAAGATCACAGGGAATTTCCACCGCTGATCCCTTCAGTGCTGATGTGCATTGGCTGCCGTCATGACCTCGCTCACGACATTTTTGACACCTTCTCCATGAGGGGCAAAATCTGCTCTCATGTAGATTCCATGCTCCACAATGTTCACACTAGAAGTCGGTTAGCAAACTTACCCCAAGACAAAAACTCGGCGAGGAAACAGTAAAGCGGGGTTTCGTTTATGAACAAGGTCGACATACTTCTTTGGATGGACATACAGCTCCCAGGTGGCCTTGCTTCAGACATTCGGTGCAAGAAATTGGTTGTTTGAGATCTATCTTCTTCCCTACGTCACGATTGTAGGAAAATAATTGAGACTGGATCTTAAGGTCTTGCTCATCTAGGTCAGCAAAGGTTGTTGGCGGTGTGGTGTATTTTTGAGCAAAGATACGGATGGCGTCCTCCTTTGATTGTTCCGTTCGCTTTCCATCCGCGTTTGTATCTGATATGGCGGCTGCTGCTTGTTCGCTTTGAAATCCATTCATTAGTTCATACAAGAGGTCGGGGCGGGTGTCCTCTTGAAAGAGTTGTGCGTCATGTAACTGGCTGTCTCGGGATCCCTGCAAACCAGGCATCTCATTACGAGAATTGAGGTTGAGTAGGATAGAGTCTCCACCTTCTGATAAGTCGCCAGATTCTGAATCGTCGGATTCGTCAACAAAACATTGCTTCGAACTGCTTTGTACTGGTCCGCCGCCTATTGTTTGGCCACCATCGGCATGATAACTTCCAGCCGCATTTCGTAGTGACGCAGTATTTCCCCCAGGCTCAGATGTATCCGTGTCACTGTAGTAGTACGGTTTCTCGGTGTTGGTTTCGATGTCGGATTTTGGTGTATTCCCGCCAGACTTGGGTACTCGATCACGCAGAGATGTTCTGATGGCGCGACAACTTCCTTGATTCCAGTTTATGGCGGTACGAGCGATGTCCTGGGACTTCTCTGTCTGGAAAGGCCTTGGACGAGTGGCGGCCGACTCGTTCTCGCTGCACGAGTGATCTGATGGTTGAGAAGATGAAGCGCTCTCTGCATCAAGAGCAAGGTCACGAACATCTTTTCCGCCGATTCGGAGCTCCGTGTTCCCTTGTTTCTGTCCCAGAGCTTCATCCGTTATGAAGGACTTGGTGTGGCCGCGTTGCCGACCTACGGAGGCGGTACGGGAATCAATTTCGTCGCCTGAAGAGTCAAGCATATCGTTTAAACCGTTAAGACAATAATCATAGGCACTTGAATGTTTGTCTGCCGAGTGTAAAGCCGTTGTAGTATATAGCTCTCTGACGGTCGGTTACTTTTGAAAAGTTCAATAATTATTGGAATATTATGGACAACATAGCCTTGCAGGATTCGAAGGGCCGAGGATTTTTACGGTTGACCTTGCCAGCCAGAAGTGTCATTAGAATAGGGTTGAGTAGGAAGCCTGAGGACGACGCTTATATAAACTTATCACAGCTCAGAAAGCTATTGTACTGTAGGTACATAGGTAGTACATACTCGTCAACGTCAACCCTAAGTCTCCTTTTTTTTTTGCTTAGTATGAATATATAACTTCCAACCTGACTTGATTACACCTGGCAAATAAAATGGATAAAGGTCACCCTCAAATTTCAACATCAAAGATCAAAGAAAGGTGACAACCAAGTTTTCCTGAAGCACGTGCCGAAAGTAGCAGCCTTGAGTATGGTAACCTTGTTGCCTTGTTTTAGGTACATACATATGGATGTATCATGTATGAGTATCATATGTATCTATCAACTACAACTGGTTTTCTGTTAACATCCAGTTACATTACGACTACTGGCTTGAAGCTATCCCATTCTCTTTCTTTCCCTTCCAACTATAGCCAGCTTCATTCGCCTTATATCTTCTTTGTCTTCTGATTCCTTTTCCTTTCGAGGTACTTTCCTTTGCTCCCGGTCGCCCTCCCCGATTCCAGAGCTATCGTGTGGCTTCATTCGTGACCGATCCGGGAAGCCTGACCAAAACTCTTCTCCCCCCCAACCAGGATCCCTTCCACTTTTCCTTGGAGTCTCTCAGAAACACCGCCAAGCTGTCTTCTCTTCTCCTTCTCCTTCTCACCGGAGGTCGACCGAGGCTGACGTCGGTCTCCCTCCCGATTCTAAGATGAGTCAAACGAAGTCGGGGAGGCGAAGGCGATCGAGCAGTCTCATATATCAGGAGCCACCGGAGTCGATCGAACATACAAGCGACCAAGCTGCGCTGCCAAATTTAAATGCGAACTGGGTCAATGCGAAGGGTGAGCGCGCCGCGTTCGTCGATCGTTCAGTATAGGGATATCGGTGGGCGGAGAATGTCGTGCTGACTTTTGGACAGGGGCATGGACTATCCATGTTGTCTTGATTATTGCCTTAAAGATATTCTATGATATTATCCCAGGAGTCTCCCAAGAAACATCATGGACGCTGACCAACATCACTTATATGTTTGTAACGTTCCTTATGTTTCATTGGGTACGGGGAATCCCGTTCGAATTCAATGCTGGTGCCTATGACAATCTCAACATGTGGGAACAAATCGACAACGGAGACCAATACACTCCGACCAAAAAATTCCTTCTGAGTGTCCCGATCCTCCTTTTTCTCCTCAGCACTCATTATACCCACTACGACTTGACATATTTTCTCATTAACTTTCTTGCTACTTTGGGCGTTGTAATCCCAAAGCTCCCGATTGTGAGTTGTTCATGTTTCCCGTCATCGGTTGTTAGACTAACGTGGCCAGTCTCACCGATTGCGCATTGGCTTTTTTTCCGATCTTCCAGATGATTCCTAGCGTCCTTTGCCATGATGTGCTTTTGGGTTATCATTTCTTTCTCGCTCTTTCTTCGCTGCTAGGTTTTGAACCGCGGTCCTACCGAGACTGGATAACAGGGCTGCCCACAAGTGTTTTCGTTCCGTTTGTTAGAAGGGGTTTAAAAAGGGGAATCCAAGGTATTATATAAAATTTACTGGTTTTAGGGCCTGCTTAAATTTAATCCGGATAACGCGAACTGTCCACTCTTATGTCTAACCTAACAAACTACTTCACTAGAATCGCCTTCATATCCTGAATTTAACGGCTTCTGGATGATGGGCTTAAAGCCTTAGGCAATACTATGGGCTCGGAGAACTATGGCCAGCACGTGCCTCTGATAAATGACTTGGGCAAGGGTTGGGTCGATTTTCCTTCTTTAGTACATTGTTCGCTCCCGAATCGCTCAGATCACTGAAGTTCAAACCCTCAGCACTCCTACGGGAGTAAACCGGACAGATCATCGTCCCGTGAAGCTATCATGTGGTTATATATAGTTACCTCTGACGTTATTTTCAAATCTGAGCCCGCTGAGATAAGCTGACCCTAACTAATGCACTTTGGGTTAGAACTTAGCTGGGGGACATTTATGGACTGAGATACTCTGAGGTAACCTGTGCGTGATGAGGCAAGGCATCTACTAGTTCAAGACAATAAATTGAGCTTCGAGGTTTATTTTAGAAGCTTCAAATAAATAAACTCAGAAATGGTCCAATCTTACGTTTGGAAATGGGTGTCGATATAGTAACTTTACTAGTAACTTCAGGTATCAGCTAAGCTCCCGATTAGGAATAGCGGCGGCTGAAAAATAGACCAGGGGAGAAAGCCTCGCGACGCGCCGATGATTCAACACACTACCATGGCCATATCATAGAAATGAATATATGATACACTTTTAAAAGTCACAGCTTTTTCGCGACACTCGTCAAATTGTGCGATAAACTGTTCCAACATTCATTTAGCCATTTTTTGTTCGATTGTGCATGACCGACGCGTTGAATCCCATGCAGTCATGGAGAGCGACAGCGACACCCCCCAACGTTTTTATCGCCCCGTAAAGTCTCTTCCATTCGAGCTCCGCCAACACTGCGGGATTTTCTTTGAAGAGAAACTATGTCCGTTCGTACTGTTTTAATGCGTCTCTTGTCATCCACTGAGTAGAATACGCTGACAATTCTGTTATCTGTCTAGACACCCAAGCCCTGAGTCTTTTGCTGAATATTTTGATATCTGGCACCGTTGCGTCAAGTCCCGCATACGTTCCTTCTCCTCAGCATCTCGCAATCGCGGCAACCCTAATTGTCCATCCCTCCACCACCACAAGGGCCAGGACTACGGAGGAACGAGAGGCTGCCAACCTATCCCTGCAGCTGTTGCGACTAACCAACACTCTAATTGGCTCAAAATCCGCCAAATTTGACGTTGCTTTTGCATTTACGCATTTCAGCTCGTCCCGCCATGGTGGGCGTCGTCGCGCAGACGATGGTGCGATGTCGAAGGAAATCAACCATGATGATACCGAGCCACTAAATCTTGACCTAGGACAAGCGGGTTCTCTATGGTCCCGTGGTGAGGATCTCTGGCATGTGGTAGGATGGGCATTCAACTGCTCCGTACTATACCCAAAACGCTGGGAAAGGTGGCAGCTCTGGTTGCAGTTTATGTGCGAGGCCTTAGAGGATGACTGGGCTGAGCGGCAGAGGCAGCTTGGCGACCTGGAAGACGGACCACAACCGGCAACTCCAAGCAGGAGGCGCGATATGATTCGAAAAGAGAGCCTAATATTCAAATACCTGACCACAGCAACTGCTGGTTACGGGCGTAACCGTCGAATTCTTAGAGCCATCTTCGCCGATGGAAGCCCAGGCTCCTTAAACGAATTCCGGGAAGTGTTTAAGAATGAAAAGAAAGAGCTCAAGGAAGATGATAATAAACTTAAGAAAAGGGAGGTTGATGTTGATATCGACCAAGATCAGTACGGTGATTACCTGGCCAAAGATGAAGAAGATACGTCAGATGAGACAGACGAATCTAGGCGTCGGAAACGGCCAAAGAGAGGATCGAAGAACCTCAACATGTCTCCGAACACGGAAGTAGGTGAAGCTCGCAACTTAGTAGACTCGATATATGCAAATGGTGGTGTGACTTCGTTCGGCGGCTTACAGTCTCTCGAGCTGCGCAAGCGACTCCTTTATCTTCTATCATCGGTTTCTACTGAGCTATCCAAGGCTTTCATCCCTTTGGATGATCTGTATCATTTATTTGTGGAAAACATTCGCCACCTTCCTTTACCAGTTTTCCAGGCGTTTGTCGCCCCTTCCGCTCTCCCCGCTTTTTCCCCTAACGCTCAGACCACCTTATGTGAATTTCTTCTTTTTCGTATGCTTGAAAGCGCAGCCCCTGACACCGATGAAGAATACCTAAATCAGGAGAAGTTGGAAAAGTGCTTTCTTCCATATGCGGCCAACACATCAAGTGTGGTTGACAATGCGAAGGTTTCGATTCTTCTTGAGGCACTGCTTTGTCTCTTAGCCGAGTGCGATATGCTTCGCATTTCACCTGCACTGCAGAAGGCGGTGAAAGATGGGATCATGGCTCGCCTTCAAAAGGCACAGGATGAAACCAGGCGGAGCATGAACAGCCGCCTGGTGGAAGACATCGAGTGGTGTTGGCTGATTGAAAGCGGAGAGCGGTTGATGTTCTTGGTTGAAGATGTTCTCCCAGCCAAAGAGGAAGCTCGAGTCGTCGGCAAGAAAATCTCGCTTTCGTGAAACGTCTACAAGGAATAGTAAGATTTCTGTATCCCTTGAGGTAATAATGTCCCTGGACTGCAAATGTCACCGTTTCAAGTCATAGACATGGTCCACAGCCTTCTCCGAGAGATCCAACCCGGACCTGTCACTGTATGGACTCTCATGAACACATTATATATCCTCATTCATAAATACATATAGAGGATTATTTGGCTTGTGATGTAAAATAACCCATGACTACCTAGATGGTTCTCCTCTATCTCGCATAGCTGGCAGAGATGCTCTCGATATGTATCAAGTGTAAGTTGCAATCGAAATTCAAAATTCACCTGGCATCGCATGCAATTGACGCTCCACTATGGAAGCGCCCTTTCTCTCGTTCAATCTAGAGGCCATGCTGATTCAATAAAGCTAGAGAACCCAGGTAACTGCGATGATTTACATGCTTTTCTTATCATAATTGTCTTGTGTTAAGGAGAACGGCGTCGCCACGAGGTCTTCTACGGGCTACCTATACCATACCAATGATACTGCAGGCCGAGGATTATGTAGGATTGAAAGCAGCCTGAGAGGGTAGGAGAAAAGGAGAAAGAAGCAGGAACAGGACCAGGACCTACTATGTACCCAAGAGGCTATACGATAATATTTGGTATCGCATAAAGACAAGTAGATTCCAAACAACAGTAAAATCTACTCCATTTCTTTTGCACATTAGATCTAGGAATTCTTGGAAAAACACATGGTCTTCATCTTCACGTCAGGTAGATTACATATACAGCATGCTATGTAGTACCGACGACATTCCTCTTAGATGGTTTCCTACGAGGAGAATAGACAGCTGTCATATATAGATCAGGTATGTCTAGAAGTCTTCTATTATTATGTATTATTTGTACTACTAGAAAAAGAAATGCAAAGAAAGGAATGAGAAAGACCGAAAGTATGAATAGGACAGGAAATCAACCTAAAGAAAGCAATTTATGCATCGATTGCACATATTAATCGTGTTCATTTCCACCATATTGATATTGACAAAAGGTTTCAAAATCATGCACAAATAAGCACTGTCACGTATTCATGGCCGAGGCCTGGGTCCAATTATCTGCCTTTTGGCGCCTCCAATTCCTAAACCCGGCCCTCCACGATTCTGGTTATCTCCACCCAGAAAGCCGTATTGGTGGACATCCCAGGCGCCCTGTCCAGGGCCGATACCGATACTTTCCTTCAAGCCTCGTTTGACCGCATCCTGGGTTTGTTTCTGGCTCTCCTCCCATTCACGCTGGCGCTCCCGCTCGCGCTCCATTTCGCGCTCAAGCAGCGTCTTCGATGCCCAGCCGCCAGCGCGTGTCTTCTGTGTTGAAACAATTCGGCGGCTGTTCTCAGCGTCGATCTCTGCAGTGGAGGAGTAATCTTGTGGTTGGTGAGCTACAGGCTCAGGAGATACAGGAGCAGGGTTGGATGAAAGAAAACGATCGGTGCGGTTCTCGCGGGTTTTGTCTGCATAGGCGGCAGGATCAGGAAGCGGCCTGGGAGAGGAAGCAGAAGACGGCTCCGGGAGCGGACGGGGTGGTTTTGGAGGCGGAACGTCATCTATTTCTGCAGTGATGCTTTGATGATCTTGCCACTCTGACCGAAGGAGCTTCCGCTCTTCCTCTTGAGAAGTTAGATCAAAGCTGGGCTGTACCATGCGTGGACGACTGCGACTTCGCGGGCGAGCCTTCATAAGATCTTTCTCCCGTTGAAGGTCCAGACGTTCTCGTTCATATCGCTGTTCCCGCTCTTTAGCAAGCTCGAGCTCCTGCTCAAGTTCTTTGACGCGTTGGCTCTCAGTAGATGGAGCATTGGAGCTTTCCTGGATGGCCTGATACTGGCTAAGAAATTGCCCATTCAACCGCGCATCTCCGGCAGTACGCTTGTTATGACGCTCTGTCTCAAACCTTTGTCGGGCCGCTTTCTCTTCATTTAGACGCCGCTGCTCCTCCTCTTCCCACCTGCGCCGTTCTTCATCCCACTGTTTCTTCTCTTCCTCTACTTTACGCCGCTCCCGCTCTCTTAGGCGTTCTGTCTCTTCCCGCCATAAACGCTCTTCTTCCAACTTAGCCCGTTCCTCCTCCGCTTCAAACTCCTTTTGCCGGTTTGCCTGTAGTTGTTCCTGCTCCAACTCAGCTACACGTCTAAGCCTCTCTTTTTCTGCTGAGCTTGGCACTGGGGGTGCAGGGGTTGTGATTTGCCGTCGTGCGCCAAACGATATCCCCTGGTTTCCCTGGCTGGCTCCTCCCATATAGCCATACTGGTGTATATTCCAAGCTGGAGCCGTACTTTCCTCGTC
Source organism: Elaphomyces granulatus (assembly GCA_002240705.1). Classification (NCBI taxonomy): domain Eukaryota; kingdom Fungi; phylum Ascomycota; class Eurotiomycetes; order Eurotiales; family Elaphomycetaceae; genus Elaphomyces; species Elaphomyces granulatus. The sequence goes on along the minus strand of NPHW01005290.1, from coordinate 25,210 downwards.
CGACTTTTTGCTCCAGCTACTAATGGCGGGTCTCGGCGATAACGTAGGGCTTATTGGTCCGGAACGAGACGGGTTGGTAGAGCCATTGAATGAAAGTGGACTCGATTCACTGACATTGCTAATTCCTCGTGCTCTTGAAGGGGTTCCTCCATACCCCTGACTTGAACCCGTCAACTGAGGGCTCACGACACCCCCTTTAGTTTTCATCGTGCCTATCGACCGGGGAAATTTGGCGGGCTGGAGGCCATGCATCCTTCGGCTAAAGGCGCCTAGACACTGTAGAACTTGTGCGGGATCCTTGGCTTCGTAAAGATCAACGGTAAGGAAGACGTCGTGAGGCGGAAGGCTTAGGGGAGGCGCCTGGCAAGCACGGAGGAAGAGGGAAATATTCTCCATCTGCACAAAGGGCATAGAAGATTGCTTGTATTTGATGCCAGGAAAGACCGCGAGGTTGATTAGCCTTGAACTCGGTATTAGCCAGGGGATTTATTAAACAGATGCAAGCCCGTCTCCTACCTGCAAAGAGTTATACCATCTTTTAAAACATCCAGAAGGTCACCAGGAGGTAGTTTCTCGTGTAGTACCTCTTCGATCCATTCCCGCGCTTCGTTAGCTGCCAGTTGGGTATACTTGGATAAGCGCAGGCTGCGCAGATCCTTATCCAACGAAGAGACTGAGGCCATTTCTCAGGTCCCTCGTGCAAGATAGCTAATGTCTGTGAGTGCAAATCCTTTGGGCGGGCTTTAAGTGGTCACAAAAACCAGATCTTGAGACGACATAACCTGCAGTTATTAAGATATGAATGCTTCAATCGCAGTCATGGAAGAATATATATGACGAAGAACAAGTAGTGGGCATTCCCTTCTGCTGTTGGTTGGTTCCGACAAAAGAAAGGGCTTGTAGTTGGGCAGCGGCGCTTCTCTGCCGCCTGTTGTAGTACATGATGACGTTGTTGGCCGATATGCGGCTACAACCTAATCGCCCCCTTTCAAGGCACCAACATTCAGCATAAATCTGGTCTAACGCTACTATACGCGATCTGAACTACGATGAGTTCAGTGAACAGTTTGTGGTTCAAGTGGAAAAGTCTTCGGTTACCTTGGCGGAGATCCTTTCTGGTCGGTATGCTCTCTTTCAATAGTGGTCACTCCGATATGATTCCAGCTTGCTGGTTTTAAATTCCCACCTTTTATCATACATCTGCTTAAGCGCATTCCAGGGGTTGATTTAGCGGGGAATACCTTTTGGGAGTTTAAGGATGCTATAAACAGCAACAGATACCGGCGCATAGTCAAATACAACCGGAGTGCTCACTACGCCGATATCAAGATCACCCGTAAGGCGAAATAGAACCGTTTTGAGACTACAAAGAAACTGACCGGGTCCCAGCGCAGTGGCATCAATGGCTCCGATATGTCCGCCAAGAGGCGCCGTCTCTCGAGGAACAGCACAAAGACATTATGAGACAACGGCAGCTCAAGCAGTTGGCCCGTTTGGCCGATGAGCGTTGGGCCAACAAGCCATCCTACCTCGATCACCCTCGGAATCAACAAACCGCCCCGGTGACTCGATCGACCGAGAACCCAATCTATCGTGCTGCCCCTGAAGGCCAGACTACTGCGGGGAACGCTATTGATAGGCCAGATGAGGCCCAGGAAAGACAAAGAAAGGAGACAAAAGAGATATCTCGGATCAAACAAACTGGAGGGCCAAGTGAGAAATGGCAGCCTGGATCATGGACGCCAACTGTCTCATCGAGGTAGCATCGTGCCGGAATTGGTGAATCAAGCATCATAATAGTCGTCATGGACGAATTATATCTTACATTCTGTAGGTTCTCCACGCACAGTTGACTAATAAATCAAACACCAAACTCGATGCTTGGGTCCTATCTCAATGGCGATTTTAAGGATTTTCTGTCGACGTATCAACATACTGGGCTAGATGATCTGCATATTTGCGGTTTTGTATGTGCATCTTCTCCCGTCATAGAATTGTTACTAAGAGTTTGTTTTATTATCATTATTCTCTTTGCATTCCGGTACCTTTAATTTTAAAATCTTTTTTCTTTAAGTCCGAAAGATATCCTTAATAAAGCTTATGTTCAATAATAGATATTATTACCAGCACATTTGAACCGCTCCCTAGTAGCCCTGCAGCTGAAAGCCTTGTCAAGCAAAAACCCACGTGGATATATCCTTGTCTGAAGTTTCAACTGGGATTCAAGGTTGCAGTTCCAAATTGTCAACATCCAATTGCCACAGCGTACGTCTATCTGGGACTTGTTATAGTTAAGGTTCAGGAACGTTTTTCTTTCCACGTGAAATAAATCCCAGAACCATTGATATATATTGTTAGATCCTTGTTTATTGCTAAGTTCTACTTTCTTGTCGAAAGGGTGGGAGACCTCCCCTCGTATGAAACTCTTTGAAAGGTCCAAGGGGTACGTATATGGATGTGTTTCGTGTAATTGTTTGTTGCGTATTTGCCTTTGTCCCAAATCAGGGGTTATATCCTGCACTATGATACTGATAGTGCCACTATCAACAATAAACACCTTACAGCCAGAGAACCGTTTAATTATTCGACACTGGAGATACGACGGGAATTGTATATATGTATGTATGTATGAATTATTATTGTTGTTATTATATTATATATTATAATTATGAAACAGGCAAATCCATGAAAAGCGCAGACCCATCCATCAAGTTCAAGCTGTCTTATTCAAGGAAGGTGATACATGAATTCACCCTCATGGACCTAAATCGGGGATCGATCAGTAAAGAAAGAAAAGTTGATATCAGACGCCTATATATGTGTATGCTGCCAAGCCTTATTTCGATGTCGTGCTCAAGTAGTAGATATACGTCTTCTCGATGAAACTCCTTGTATAACAAAAATATGCAACCCAATCTTAACATAGTACAGCTTCTAAAGCTTCAACATCTCCACCGGCATTTCTGACTGCCATCAGAGCAGCCTCGCTCAATTTGCGGCGCTTCTCTTTCGCTTCTTGCTCACGTCTCGCTTTCGTTTTCGAGCTGCCGCTTGGAGCGACGCCCGTTAAAATTTTGTGGCTATCTTCTGGCGTGAAATTAACGAAGGACACGTTCACTGTTTTACTGGCCCCTCTGGGACTGGTGGGTATGAAGGGCTTGTCTGCGGGCTTGGGGATATTTGTTGATTGAGAAGACACTTTCCGATGATGAACACGACGACTGTTTGACTTCCCATCAAGGGCGTCGCAGCTTTTTGTTCCTGATTTAAAGGATGTGGGCGTCGGCGATCGCGACTGGTGAATAATAATCTGATCGGCAGCCGTTCTTCCACAATCGGAAGCACGGGGGAAATTCTGTAGTGTAGGGAGGGACGGATAAGAAAGGGGTTCATGGTTGTTTGCTGAAGGTAAATTTGAAAAAGGAATGGATGATTCGGGGGTAGAAGACATGTCTAGTGACTGGTCAAAGTGAATCATTAGGCCTCCCTGAAGCAGATCACTAGGATGTGACACATCCTGAATGGTTTTTTCATGAATTGGAGACCCAGCTGTCGAAGAGTAAAGAGGCTGATTTAGAGCTTGTGATACGCGAGGCGGGGAGATTGAAGGCCACCAAGGTTGTAAGTCATGGCCATGAATGTCTAGAATCGTAGAAGCGCCAAGAGCATCTGAATGCCACGCATGCATCGGTTGCGACACAGAATGGAACATATCGGTTCCTGGCGATGGACTCGAGTTCGCCAATACAGAGTGGTTGGAATCATTTAAATACCCTTGTCTCGTAGGGGCGTTTACCGTAGCAGATTGATGAGAATCATAGTTTGACAACATCTCCGGCGATGTCCCTACCATCCTATCTCTGGACGGACTGCTGCCTGGGAGAGTCATTTGCGTATGGAGTATATTCTCCTGCTCAACCAGAACATCCGACGACGGAGGCGACAATGGAAGGCAATTGAGGTTGAAGTTCTGTAATCGTTGAGTCCAAGTGTCTGAAAATGCCATCTTACTTCTCCGGGGTTGCGTAGAGTTCATCAAGCTAGGAGAGAAGATCTGCTTTCGAAATAGACGTTGGTCATTCAATTCTCAAGGAAGAACGGGATTTGGACTTAATATAGAGCCTCCGCAGTCCAGGGTAGGCGTCGCTGGAGGAGTGGAGAGTAAACCAACGGCTTCTCCAACTGTGGAGGAAGGGTTAATAAGGAGGCTTGGAGTCGCATCTGAAGCAACTGAGGATTGAAGAGTTTCATGACATGCGACCGCCTGCTGAGGCCCAGACGGGACGGCATTTTGGGGTCGTACCCTTTACGCCAGGGCCGTAGTGACGGGGATTGGCCTCTTGAAGAACCAATCAAGGGAGGATCACCGCAGTCACTTGGGAGTAAGTCTGAGGGTACAAGTTGATCAAGGCGACCCGGAAAAGAGACTTCTTTGTTGCCGTCAGGACTGCCACAATCCATGTTAATGTACTGACTAAATAGGTCGTTGAAGGGAATGGTCAAACATCTGGGTACTTGATGCTTTGTTTTCCGTTTGCATGAAGTCACTGGTTAGTGCTGGTGCTGAGGATTCCCCAGGTTGATTGAAACTGCTAATAGAAATAGAGTAGGTAACATCCAGGAACAGGTGGAGTTTGTAGATCAACGAGTGGAGCACAGGCGGATATCGGAATGTCGGATATCAGGGACTGTTTTTGTATACCAATAAAGGGACAGATAGCTATTGAATAGGGTGAGGATCCAAGTAACCACAAGCACAAATACAACCCCGGGAACAAGTAGCAACGTATTAAGAATTCACATCAAATGGCAGTTTTGACTTGTCTGAGGCTAGAGATCCACATTTTGTGTGTAGACACTGAAGCAAAGATGGTATACGGTAATAACGGATCCAAGAGATCTGTATTGGAACAACATCACGGCATGTCGCTATGCTGATATTAGCACTAGTTGGGGAAATATAGGAATGCTTAACTAGGAAATTCTAAACGTACAATACGATACCAACAATGCTCTTGGAGTAACTAGGAGAAAGGTTGCACATTATTTTGGCTTTCTCGAGAGGAGAACCCAAATAAAGAGACCAGTTTGTGACGATCGACTTTGTACATGGATGTAATAATACAGTCCTTCGAGAAATTTCCCTTTAACAATCCAGGGAAGATTAAACGCCTAAGTTGAATCATGCGCCAGTGAGGCCACAGGATCTTGTCGGATCCCTCATCCATGGGATTCGATATGGATATCCCGTCAACACGTGCGAGACTTCGACGGCAATTCCTTTGTTCTGCGCATTTTTTGACAGGATAAAACGGTTATCCGCAACAAAGCAAGGCAACAAGAAATAGCGCTAGAAAGTTCTTTGTCGCGGCACGCATGTTCGATGAGCTACTGGGTATCCGGATGTAGAAACCTTGTCTCTAGATTTGACGACTTTGAAAGGCCATCACCAAGTTCGGATATATGATCGGCTTTGCCGGCCTGCAGGGACTGCAGGGCTGAAACGAAAATGCGGTGTAGTAATACTAGTAGTTATTATTAAATATATTTTTGAAGCGGCTTCATATATCACTTCCTCTGGCAGCGGTGTAAAGTACATACCTCCTCGAAACATGCCTTCTGAAGACCAAGTTTCTGTAACTTATTACACTAACTAACTGTTAGGATGCCCTAGTGAAGAGTACATCTGTCCCCAATGATGGCAAAAGTCAACAAAATGATTTTAAATAAAGCAGAGTAATAGTCATCAAGCAATTCCAGAAAATTCTCGCAAGCTGCCTTTGCTTACCTAAGGAGGCGTGGCGAAGTACTATTGTACTATAGTTAGTATCATAGGGAGTTACCTCGGATGGTTGCGTCAGATTTGGAATGACATCTGTCATCCTCTTATCATAAAAGCATGACTTGACCTCTATCATAACAAACATCTAGCAACTTGTCGCCCATTATCATCTTCACTCTCAACTTGCCTTGCTCTCTATGCGATAACTAATTATCAGGTATTTTCTCCTGACGTTGCCTTAACTACATACCCCCGCATTTACCGTGTCGCGCAAGGAAACTTAAACTCATATTACGTCGCAAGTCCACTTGCACACCTTGACTGTGTCGCCAACGGTTCTATCTGGTCTTGGAGTTGATTTTTAATCCGTCTGCATCAAAATCGCATGGAAACTACCATCGGTAACATAACCAGCGCGTCGTGGTACTCTCAGTGTCGTATACACACGAGCTCTTCGATACATAAGAGATTTGTTCAGAGGTATTTCAAAGAGGAAATTAAGGACGAGATACAAAGGGGGATCAGTCAACATCGCTTCGAATACAGAGGAGCACATCACCAATGCCATATGAGGACGTCCTATTCTATGTTGCCCTATTTTGCCTACTGAAGTAAACCCTCGTCAATATATTGTGTCATGAGTGTTCAAAGCCTTTCTGCCGGCTCCTGCTGGTGACTTCCTGAGCCATGTTATTTTCTGAGTCCTCAATCATGGACTCTAAATGCAAGTCTGGCGACCGGCGCCACCCACGTTCAGCAGAATCAGTGACCTTGAATTGGGTTGGAAGTGGATCCGATATTATCGGCCCTTGCTCGTGATTTACCTGGGATTCGGGTTGTCAAAAATCGTCTCAAGTCTGTCTTATCCTTCCTATCGAAGCCGCTTTCGTCAGCGCCATACCGCCCCATACATTTCACAGCTGGCTCGGACTAATATCTCCTTCGATTTCTCAGCTTTCCTAGCTGCACTGCCCTTCATAATCAACATGGAAGTTGTCATCGACTCGAAGGACCATCTAGATGGCCTTCCGTCAGTCTTCTCCAGCCTTCAGATTTCACTCTCCTGCGACAGTTCATATGCTTCCGATAAATCATCCATCGATTCCGATATATCATCGATTCCGGTGACACCAAATATCAACACTCAAGTACCTGTTGCAGGGATTTTGATCTCCAGAGCGCCTAAATCAATCCTGAAGAAGCCATTTGTAGAAGCCGATAAAAGTGACGCTGCATCCGAATCCGGCTACGAGTCTGACTACTCTGATTCCGAGTTTACAGAGCAGCTGGAGTTCATTACTTCGCCTTACGAAGAAATTGACGGCGATCTCTCAGATGACGACTTTGACTGCACTTTCGTGTCAGATCTTTATTTTAGGTATGATAACTCGGAAATTGTTGTCGGGCTTTCAGATGACCAGATTGATTCGGATTTTGATGATTCTTTTATTACATTCGCAAACTCTGTGCGTTTCTCCCCAGAGATTTGCTACATCGACGCTCCCGGCATTTACGATGATTGCACTGAGTCTGAGGTGACAATCCATGAAGTGGTAGAGATGGCACGTGTTTCTCACGACTCAACATCGTTTCTTACCGAAATGCGCGACAATGGTAATTCAACTGAAGATGACCTTAAGGATATTATCGGCGGACCAGAAGAACACCCTCGCGATATTATTGAACTTGACAAACAGCTCTTTATTGCTTACATGAATGGGATAAATGGAGTCGCCAGCCATAACTATAAATCACGGCTTCAGACTCGTGCCCAAGAAATTAGGCAAGGTCTCGTGCATTCGCCATTTTTTGAATCTGAGACCATCAAAGGAGCGTACCTTGATCAGGTTCTCAGTCACGTTGTTGGTGTTTTTCGCAATCTTCTTGCACAGGATGAATTTATGGAACTTGTCGCCCTTTGTGAAAAGAAGCTCACTTTGGGGCAGTCCAGTACACTTTCACAGACTACCAAAACCCACCCGAAGGAGCTCTTTGGCAGGATTGAGCGCTTGATATCTGAAAGGCTAGCTTGTGGAAACGTCGACCTGAGCGAGGATGAATTGAGTTTTTTTGCTGGCGGAGTGGTATATGCTATAGAGAATTGGAACGTCTACTCAACCGTGACGTAGGAAAAGTCGGGCTTGGGGTTGTGAAATATTTAAAGCTGCTGTTTGGACATAAACCTGGCGCCTTGACAAGGAACTTGAGGCCAGCTTCTCAAGCCATCCTGTTTGTCGGTGGGGTAGTTCGGCAGAAAACAAAGACAGTCTTATAAGATGGGAATACGATGAAATAATTTTTGAATGTTATTGTACCAATCATAGTTAAATAATAAAATATCAATGTTGAATGCGAGCCTCTTGAACTTATAGACAAAGAATTCATCCATCTCTATGTATAGTTAGTCTATCTCAGCGATCACTTGACAGCTGATTCCTGAAGCAGTACGTCTTGGCTATTTTCAGGCTGATATTACAATGTCTGGAGGCTATGACGCTACCTACATAGGTATAATTTCATTCTTCGCAACGAATAGATCCTTAAGAACACATAGGGAATAGATTTGGAATCTGAGTAGCCGTCTTGACTCTCAAGATGAAATGGTATATACCTAGTAACATCGAAATTCTTTCCCCTGGTTTCGAGGACTTTTCTACACCATGACTCCAGTTCTGAGCATATCCACGCGGTCAGGTTTAATGATGGCTGTCCACGTATTCCAGCTCCAAGATTAGCCATGACCTGCTATGATCCTATTTGTTGAATCCAGGTAGTTATCGTAAAGAAAAGCGACCCCGACCTCAGACCTTTAGAAATCAATCGGCCAGTTAAGTGATTATTCTTTTCTACTCAAAACACCTTTGTTCACAGCACGGAATTGCAGCCTTTCGGAAGGAGAGTCGCTCAGAAGCCGCCGGCTCCGACAATGATCAGTGTCTGACAAGCGACATGACTCTTGTATATTATTTAGCTTTCTAGGCTTTTGGTTTGTCTCGTTTCTTCAAGCCTTTCAAGCTTTTATAAAAGATCCGGGACGGGCCCCATCGTCTACAAGTAGTGAGATTTCCAAGATAACAATCATGTTATCCGAGAAATAAAAATCTGAAATGACAAGAGGGTTCCATATATACATACTTTGATGGCTATTCTTGTCTAATGGAAAGAGTAGACTCCATATGCATGTGCAGTAGTTTGTTCGAAACCCATTACATATGTAGATTCCAAGGCACAATGAAAGTCGAGACGTAAGTTGTAATACTAACTATCATAGTGAACTCCACATGTGCATGCTGTTATGATATGTATCATACTTCCATTCTTTTCAGGCTATGATAGTATGATACTAATAAAGGCAAAATTAGAACATCTACCTAAAAAAGAGTGTGAGTTTGTATTCATATATATAGCTTTTCCCTGCTACTTACGGATGAATTCTTCCTGCCTTTTCCAGTGAATCCTTGCGGTTATGAAAAAAAAAATCCAGCCGTTGGCAAGAAAGTATGTATAATATTGAACACGAAGTATCCACCGTTGGGGGTTTCATAGTTATGATATAAAAAAGTGACTATCAGCTATTATTATCTCAGAATCTCATCCAGGAAAGAAAAATTATTAGAGCAACTCATAGCCTACCTACCTACCTTTATATATGTAGGTAGTTGAGCGTCCATACACATCCCATCATGACGGCCCCGAATCGTTTAATTGGCTGGCTAGGTATGGTCAGGTAACCTTGCTGCTATTATTAGTACAAGCAAAGCTTGTCTAAGGTCTGATATTATCTGACCGCCATTATGTGCCTAGATCTGTTGTCTCACTCCTCTGTCAGAGAATCAAGCTTAAATTACCCTATTTTTAATTTGAGTAGGTATGTACCTTGAACGATCTAGGCTTGCAGATATAAATCCCATCGTAAGGGCTCGGGGGCTGCGGGCAGTAGTCACATCTTGTTTTTTTTTCCAGAAAAGAAAATTCGGGTGGATATACTACGCTCAGCGTCGAGTTCTCAGCCCAGCCAGTAGTGCACTGTTTTATTAGATTCTAGCCTCTGATAACATTCTAGAAATTGGGGATCATACATGCCAAGGCTGTGTGGTTCAATGATTTGCGGTAAATAACATGAAACCCTTTCAAAACAGTTATAACTGGTCACTACTAGCGCCTGTAAGTAATTCGCCCCAAAATGGGAACTTGGAACTAGGTAATTAGGTCGTAATATTGCGTTGCAATCATGTATACAGGGTTTGTATTAATAATTTATGAGGAACATTGTTTAGGTACCTAGTACCACCTTTAGTTGAACTAAATTGCCTAGTACTTACATACAATAAATGGGCTGCTAAGGGAGTCAGAGTCGTACATATAATAATAAGTATTTAAGTTTGTATGTAGCCTAGGTACATCAAGCATGTAAGACATAACGCAGTGGAACTACCTAGTTATTGTGGAACTATTCAAATTAAGATCGAAGCCAAATATGTCTCGTGGTCAACGCCACATGGTCACGGGGAACTTCCCACGTAGGTACCGTTCCTACATAGATGCCTCGTGGTATTAGATGAGAAGATAATATAAATATATTAAAGATCATAGACGATAGGTTAATTATATGTAATAATCCCAGCGCGATGCTACTGCTAAGAGGTTTACTACATACTAGAAAATAGGTATGCAAGATTAACCTTTTTTTTAACACAAAGTTTATTCTTATGTATGTACCTAGAATTTTTCTCTTGGAACCATCTTTGCCTTTATCAACCTCGCCTAATGAAATTTGCCAAGGAAAATGAGAAAAATAATTCATACTCTAAAATATAAAGTTGCAGGCTTTCTAGTAGTATGTATGACGTATGGTACACACGTAATCTGTTCAAATGCATGCGACTCTGCGAGAGATGAAATGCCTTCCTTCCAATTGGTGAGAAAGCAGGAATCTAATTTTATCAGAAATGAATAAGCCGGGAAAAAAAAAGGAAAGAAGAAAAGAAAGATCGGGTGGATGAAGGGGCGAAGTTATACAATTTACTGGAAGTTTTTTGGGGGCAAAATGTCGTTCATAGAGTACATAGTATTTTTCTGCATGTCTTGTGGCGCGAGTTTATGTAATAATGGGCCAATCTTCATTGAGGGAAGAGACAAGCTTATTTTGTATTAGAATAAGCCCTTGTTTCTGATACTGCTACACTATTATTCCTTTCAGTTGATTGTGAATCTGATATAAATAATCTTGAACCCTAACAAGTTAACAAGTTAAGAATAAGAGACAACCTACTGCAAGGGTTTTGCACCACAGCTGAATAAATTGACCTATTTATTTTTTATTTTTTTTCATTCAATTGATAGAAAAATTATGTGCTTCGGTATTACAGGGATTATCACCTCAGAGCCATACTAGAACATTTTCGGCCTTGTCGGTGACTACATATTATTTCTCCATTTCTCCATGATTTGAAATGCGTGCTTATGGCTCTATGTACAGGGTGTCAATTGATGAAAGTGTGATAATAAGATGAATTAGGTATGTAAAACGGTTGGGTGGCGTCAACTCTGGGGAAGCTAGGACAATTTTAACTTGGTGAATATAGAGCGTTGTGAGCTCCTGGAGGCCTCACTACTCAATCGGTGCCTTTCTCTATAAATATAAATAACTTATAAGTGAGCACTTACTATATGACCTAGTTACTCTAATAAACTAATAAGGTACACAGGTTTATCATTAACACAGGGCATCACGATCGCTTATGGCCGATGGTTTTGCGTTATACATGTACCAAAAAGCTTCTCTGAACAATAGACCACACATATACAGAGTAACAAAGGTTCTGATCAAGTTTTGAATCTTCCAGTCCATTGATGCAGTGACTAGTTTTCTCGTATATCTATACTCTATAGTAGGAGTATACATAGATCGGTTGATGGATCCACATGGCTGGAAACCTTTTTAACAAGCCAATACCAACTACTGGTCACAAGCGAACTACTCTAAGCGACTCCAGGCCAAAATAGCGTGGGATCCACTGTCTGTATCCATTATCCATGTGCATTATGATTGCTATTTTATTACTGGTGAGTTTCTGGAAATTCCTAATCTCTCTTAGAGGCACTCATATAGTGGGGACAGGTGATCCGAGCATCCGAGCAATTAGTACCTATCATAGGTAGGTAGTTACCTATCTAATCTCTGACCCTGCCGAGACATAATTGGCGATCGTCCAGGATTGAAGCAATAGTTGGATAAGCCAATTAGAATTTCCCACTTTTGAAGGTTTTCAAAGAAAAAAGGGCTTTTAGTGTAACTGTCACCCCAGCATAGGATTGGAAGCCGTGATGGAATACGCGTGGCCTTACGAGGATAACCCGGATAGTTAAGCGTCACCCAGTCAAATCGATTCTGCCTCTTAATAAATAATCAACTACCTAGGTATGGCAGCTCTGATATTGCAAATATTAGGGCTAATGTACAGTAGATAGGAGTGGCGAAAGTATATGCTCCTAAAGAAAAAGATGGGTATACAAACAAGTTTAAAGCCGAGTCTCTGATTGGGCGATCAGTAGATCCCCTGGCTGGACCCGAAATCAGCCAGCGGGATAGAGCGGTCCACTCACCGCTGCCCAAAAGTGGGCAGGATCGATGCTGGCGTAAAAACTGTGTGGAACCGAGTGAACTACCACATACTAGGAGTTTATCAGGATTCAGTTGGTCTGCTAGTGATTTCTTCCCAAATAATTATTGGACAGAGTCAGATCTACGCCGAGATTGCCCAGCAGGATGTTCCTCTAACTGAAACTATGATACATTTGATGATTTATCATTATTATTATTATTATGTTATTAGGTATTGGGAGAGGATTTGCGATTCAGTTGCAGATCGCTGCAGATGAAGAAGGTTAGCCGCATCTAATAGCATCTTCGTCAGCTTGACTTCGTTCAGTCCACTCAATTACGAAGTCCTACATATATAGTTGGTTGCTACTGGACGGTCCAGGGTCAACGACTCCATGGAGGAGTCGGTGGAGAGCGTTTTGTGACACCATTTATTATCCAAAAGGTGCACCGTGCAGTAGGACAACGTGGAGACAGCCGTCGCCGCCATGGCATACGTACCTACTACTCTACGGATTACTCCGGAGTCCGTACTATTTCATATTCACTATCATACATATATCACTACCTTATCATCACTACCACTATCTGGACATGATTAATAAAAGATACCAAATCCAGCTAGGATGATACTGAAAAAGCGCTCATTCATGGCTTTATCTGGCAGGTTTAGTTATCGGCGTATAGTAGGGGCACAAGACACGGGATAGTGTGGCTTTTTGCCCCCATAATAGCGCGCAACGAAACCGACAAGGCATCGAGGGGCCCCCGCATCTGAGGTCTCAGGCGATGTGAAACCAGAATATACATATCTACTCTGTACACATACTTCTACAGAAAGTATGGGTTAAACTTCTTTTGAAATATTTTGCATACTTCTGACAATAATTAGCGTTGTTATACTCCCTTGAAGGACCTATATAGCGGATTGCCGTCGCATGCGTTTTAAAAGACGAAGAGGAAGGAAAAGACGCCAAAGGCTTGCAATGGCTGGTTCGTATTTCTTTTCCGTATTATTATTTAACGCCTTGTATGCATGCCTGCAGGAGAAACTTCCACCGCTCGTCGTTTCATGCCCCATCCAGCTCTTGCAACCCTCTCCAGTCGGAGCTTTTTAACTAGGGGGATCGTGGCGGGTGGAGTGGCATGTTGAGCATGAAAGATGTTCTAATATGTACTCTGTATGTACCTAATGTATGTCAACTGGTATTCGACAGATACATAGGTATACATACATTTGTAATATAACTTTTTGCCTATACTCTGTTATTAGTCCTGACCCCAAAGGACCGGAGCAAAAATAATAACTTCTATAATAAAATCTACCTAATATTAATATCATATAATTCAAGAGATGGAGACTAGGTATACTAGTATTGATCCATCCAGGCGTACCTTAGGTAAAGGGGTTGACTGGAATAGTAATAAAAAAACTAATACCCTAAACAAAATGATACCTAATCATCACCCATCGGGGACTACTTTGACACTTGTTATGCATGTATGTACAGTAGTATGTATGTATGTAGTTCGTGACAAGTTTGACAATAACCGTCTAGGAAGACATGAAGTAAAGTTCGGTTTTTTTTCCATTCTCGAATCTTGTTGCAGTAAACAAGTCATATTAGAGTTGCCGACGAAACAAAAAGGCACCAAAAAAACTCTCCTTTTTCAACCTCACTCATCAACCCCCTTTCCTACAACCCCCCAATTGAATGGTTATTATTTCTCCCCACTAGTTTCTATGACACTTGCAGTCTTTTGATTGCACTCTTTGCTTTTTTGCTGAGGCTGGCTGCACGACCCTTTTTGGTCTCTTGGTGTTTCGGCCCATCTCGGGATCCCTGAATGCTAATAAGCCCTTTGACTGTGGAGATCACTGATCCTGAACAGTAAAGACTTGATAATAATACCGTAAGGCCAAGCAGAAAGAGGCTGGGCTGGGAATGGAGCCAGCAGTTGCAAGCTGCCTTCAGATCCGTCCTGGCTAGCGCCTTTGATCCTCAAGACAGATCTATCGTTGCTTTTTTTTTTTATTATTATTATTGTCTGTACGGATCTGCTGGACTTCCCTGGTTGGTTGGTCTACAATCGATCTCTAAAACGCCTCCCAGGAACGCCGCCATACATTGTGGGCCGTCGCAAGCTATCCCAGTTGCATTGGGAGCCTAAATGTGTGCCTTTTGTACGTCGTCACAATTCCTGAGAAACTATCCATCCAGCTTGGAGCAGGCTCTCAAAGTGGTCGAGTAAATGGACGTCACGCGACGGTGGGAATCGAGACCTTAGCTTGCATCCTTGATTCTTGCTTTCATTTCTATATTTTTTAGTTGTTCCCCTCATTTTCGCGTTTTCCTTGTCACTTTGGAGTATCTTGATTCCTGGATATACACGTTTCTGAAAGGCCCTTGCTACAAGAGTCCAACTCCCTTGGACCGCGAGTCTATATTATATAATGCGAATCGAGGTGCAGGGTTGGCTGTATGGGTAGGTCCGGATTCTCAAAGCTACTAGGGGAGAGATTGGTTCTTGGGCCCTTGTGATATCAATTTCTCATTCATTGATACTCAATGCTATTAATTTTTTTGGCTGTGGGTTAGCCATTCTAGTCATACTGCTCGTTTCTTCGCAAGAGGGGCGCCATACATTGTACCCTACTGCTTTCACTTCTTGTCAAGTTTGATAAGTCCCGATGCTGATGGGTTTCAAATAACTATAGCAGCTTCGTCTTGGAGTATCATCTTGCAATCTCCGCCTATCATTCAGTGTGGAGCATTGGCCTCCAAGGCTTCACAGGGATCTGCGCTCCTACCACAACGCAGTGACTGTCATTGAATTCCGATTAAATGGTTGAAGGGGAAAAGAAAGAAAGAACAAAACCCACTACCCCAGAAAGAATGCCCTATGACCAGCAATTAGATCCATTCGAGGTGGCTTCGGCTTCTCGCTCTCGTTCACGCAGTAAAAGTCTATCGAGCGGTCTTCCCTTTGCGAAAGTCGTCATGCCGTCTCCTCCGCCAGTAAGGCCAGAAGCAGCGTTCATCGCTGCTTCTGCAGCGTCTCAGATAATCATCGCAGAGGCACGAAATGAGATCAATTGGGATAGTGAAGACGAAAACCTAGCAAACGTTGGGAGCGCGGTGATCACACCCACGTCACTTTCGTTGTTGAACGACTTTCTAGATCACCTGCTTTTTAACATACTTGCAGCAGCCAAATCTACTCAATTAAGTGCTCTTCGTCCTGCCATTGCGGATACCCTCAAACCTAGGCTTGCCAAGGAGGTCGTCTCCATCGCAGATGAAGAGCTTGGTGAATATATGGGTGGTGGAGAGGATGAGGAACTCCAAGAGTTCCGCGGTGGCCAAGAGCCGCGGGGGGAATTCGATCTTATTCGGTCATGGAGACTTACCCGACTGCGATGCATGGTTTATACTCGGCTAGGTGACATGGAAGAAGAGGATGAGGATGAATACGTCGAACGTGAGGGTCTGAATGAGATTAACGGTACTCATTTGCGGTTTTCGAGCCATATCGGAAATATTACGCCTGCCGCGGCCATTTTCCTCACTTCGATCATTGAGTACTTGGGTGAGAATGCATTGGGCATTGCCGGAGAAGCAGCTCGTACCCGGCTGTTATCAGTGAAAGCTAGTAACGATGGCAAGGAGCCTGGCGAATCTCACGTTGGACGGAAAAATCGCCTAATGGTGGAAGACACGGACATGGAAAAGGTCGCTCTCAATCCAACCCTTGGACGACTCTGGAGAACGTGGAGGAAATGCATCAAAGGTCCGGGACTGTCTCGGACTCTATCCAGAGAATCCTTCTTCCGCCGTGGTCATTACCCAACCGTTGCAAGCAGTAGAAAGAGTAGCTTTGGGACTACGGATTCCGTCCTGGGCCGGGACCCCCCAATCGAACCTGCAGTGGAAGATAACCAAGAGAGGATGGATCCGGCAGCCGTGGCTTTGCCAATGACGGAGAATGATGTCGCCGAGATCGAGGTGCCCGGCCTTGCCCATGATTTTGATAGCGACGTTGAGACGAGAGAGGCCACCATCGCTGTGGCCCGGCGAGTTCGTCCACGGAGCCTGATTATCTCAGCTACAGGGTTACTAACCCCAATATCCTCTAACGGGGATTTCCCCAGCACGCCTCCCTTAACTGGTGATGCCCACCACAAACGGCCACGATCGTTACCTAATCCAGATAATCCCCTCCTCGTGTCTGTAGGCGCTAGCGATAACATCGGCCGAGAACCACTGACGCCTTTTGAAGAACCAATGCCATTGGAAACGACGTATGGAAATATTAAGGCTGAAAGTTGCGTTGCATTTCCCTCTACGCTGGACACAACACAGGTTTCCGAACTGCCAGAACCGATAGAGCCTGTAGTATTCGGTGAAGAGCTAGCCGCTGACGTCGACTCTCAAGCACAAGCTGCAGATGCATCAGTTGAAATTGCCACGGAAGTCCCCAGCAACGACAATGATATATCAGGTGATGATCCCTGCAATGAGAATGTGCAGGTGATCGAGGGACAAGGCACCGTTGAGAGACCGAAGAAGCACGCAATCTCTGCGCAGAGGCTGAGAAGGAAGCCGAACAGAGACCTTTCTCAGGTGGGGAGCGAATCTTCTATGAATAGTGATGTAACCTCGCAGCTCTCGGCCGATCAAGAGTACCTTGTTCAAGGAAGTGTAGTCGTCGATGATTCTGCCTCTACTCCTTCGCAATCAAGTGTTAATTCTTCACCGCGTATTGTTTCTTCGAATTCGCCTCGACATGAACGCAGTAGACCGCCCGCTCTGCCGCTACTATCGCCGGCTCGACATCCCGAAGTGAGCTGTACGCCACTTCCTCCTGTTGGGGAGGAGATTGACCCCCCGGAATGCCTTGAGCGGTGCTTGTCAAATGAGGCAG
The DNA here is from genome assembly GCA_002240705.1 of Elaphomyces granulatus. Taxonomy (NCBI): domain Eukaryota; kingdom Fungi; phylum Ascomycota; class Eurotiomycetes; order Eurotiales; family Elaphomycetaceae; genus Elaphomyces; species Elaphomyces granulatus. Next base: position 7,898 of record NPHW01005290.1, on the reverse strand, counting down.
ATAGCTCCTCTCGCCGTTCTCGCAGCACTGGGGCCCAACCTTCAAATTCGGAAGACAGTGATTCCTCCCATCGCATTCGACAATCCCGGTCAAAATCTCAAAATGGGTCTGGTCGGAGCCAGTTCCGACACGGACAGCCAGATTTATCTCCAGGTGCCGAACGAGCCGCTGTTCAACGAGTCCCTTCGCCACTGCCCACACCAACGGACCTAACTATTTCAAAGTCTCGAAGATCGGGGAGCATTAGCAGTGCTCGTGAAAAACGCCCTCTCACTGCGGGATCGGCTGCCTCTACGGTTTCGACTAAATTAAAAGGACTTATCGGGCGACACCATGGAGAGACAGATAACATGCCTCCATTACCCCCGCGAAGCTCTTCCGATGCCAGCAGGCGATCAAGTGATGCTACTAGTGATGATAAATCAAACCTTGATAAGTTGATCAAGAGTAATGAGACTTTGCGTTACACGCTAACGCCACGGAATATGAGAGAGATGGAGGTATGTATGGTGTCGTTTTATTGCTCCCTTATTGAACAGCCTCTAAAGTGGCTTCTTGAAATAGGCACCCGGGTCACCCCGATGGAACGCTGCTCTAGCTGAGCCTGAAGTACCCTACTTGCCAAAGGATGTCATACCACCGGGAGAAGGACTTCAGAGGACAAAGAGTACTGGTGCAAACTCTGACCGAACGAATGGCTTGCGATCGCACCCTGTGAGCGAACTCCGGACTCCTAGACCTGAGTCCAGCTACGTTCCGTCTTCTATACCTATCAGTCCCCGGACTATAAAACCAAAAGCCTATCAAGCCCGAGACCCAAGACCCGTAGCCGAATCAACTCGTGAATTTGCCGACTTCATCAGGTCGACAGGGCCAACATTCAATAGTCATGTATCTAGAACAGGTAGTTTACAGCGCCGCGCCACATCGGCCTCTGTCGTCAGCAGCAAGAGAGCCGATACTCCGACGTCGATCTCTCGTCCAACCACCAGGGGAACAGAGACCCGAAAGACTGGTCCTCGTCTGCAGGCTCGTCCTGCAGTAACAAACGAGGGAAATCAGACTTCTGATCTCATCGATTTTATCAGGGAAGGTCCTCCTATGGCAGGGACGCATCGCATTCCACGAAATGTCGCCCCTTTTCGAACAACAATGGATTCTGATGAGCTTCAGTCACTCGATACAACTCGTATTACGAAGGCTCTGCTGAAACAAGATTCAATTGCCAGCACTCAAGGTAGCTCAACTCAAGCTAACTCCCTCTATTCTTCTGATTCTCGATCTGGGCTCCTCGAGCCAACAAACGCCTCAGGCACCTCAACTCTGTCATCGCTTAAGTCTAGAGCAGCTCCTCCCGCTGCTGTAACTCTGAAAGCCTTTGCTGGGAATGACGATATGACCCCGAGGACATACCGAAGAGTTCGGGATCCATATGCAATTGACTCGGATGACGAAGATTTCGACGACTCCAGACCAAAGATTCCGAAAGAAGAATCCCTAATGGACTTTCTGCGCAGCGTCCCTCCCCCACCCGGAAATGATAGACCGCCACTGCCCTTCTCCATAAACACTCCACCCCCTAAAAGTGCGGGCCGTAACAGCTCGATTGCGTCTTCCATGAAGTCTCGCCTGAAGCGCGATACATCGCTAGACCACAAGTCTTCATTTTCATCCCTTCGTTCTCGTACATCTAACCACACGAGCGTCGATTCGATCGCAGCGGCATCAATACCGTCATCCCCGATATCCGCCTCAGCTCTTTCGAACAAATCCCCGTTTGAAAGCTATACTGTTGCAAAATCCGGTTACTCCGAACATGTCAACCGACAGCGGAATGGAGGAGCAATCTCCGGTGCCCGCATTCCAGTTAGTGGCAGCCACATCTCGCACAGAGAAGCAGAAACAAGCTCGTTGGCGGATTTTTTAAGGAATACGGAGCCTCCAAAGTCAGAAACGGCCCGGTCCTCTATGCTCAGTGGATCTACTAGTAGTTCCAAGGACTTTGCTGGAAATTCGTTCACAAGATTCTTTAGCAGGCGTAAGAAGTTGGAGGTTTGAATATTCTTGTATTACTTCTCTTCGCTATTTTGCGAAATTGCTTGTTTTCCTGTTGATTTCTGAGGGTTAGGTCATGCAACATTACTTTCACGAAAGATATTGATTTGTATATACCCATTCGTTTTTTTGGAAAAAAAATTTCCGTCGGTTTTCAGATTCTTAATGTGGTTTACGAATACTCTCCATTGGCATGTTTACATTCTTATATATAGATGGATTGATTTACCTTTTTTTGTATGCGGACTTCACTTTTATATTATATCCATCTATGGGGAAGTTTCATTGATTTTGTATAGGTAAATGCAAATTATGTTCGAAATACCAAGCTGCGTGCACGTTGCAGACAAATAATTAGTAATAATTTTTGATGAATTACTAATGAATTAATAAGTAATTAATAAGCACGATGCATAGAAACCGAATTATGAATTAACTAGGTATTTGTGGCTTTCAGCCATTTAATTTGACGCGCCGTGTTCTTTCGTACAATTACCTATACAAACACGCATAGTAAGTAGTACTTAATACTAGTATATGTAAGAATTCGAACAACATTCTTGACTCTTTATCTGCTACATAGATTGTGGAACATAGTTAACCCGACGGCCACGACCGGATTAACTAGCCCTAAAGCAACGTGGTAAATTAATCACAGGGCAACTCGTCCCTGCAACAATTCTAATTGCCCAGAGCTCTTGGGACCTCGCACAGAAATCCATCTTTTGAGATGGGGACCATCTCGCTCAACTTGAGGTCCTCTTTTGGACTACTCCTCAGTCTCCTTTTCATTTCCCCCATTCTCTCCTCGGCTTTGAAGTTCGACTTGCCCGCCCATAACGCTCATGGTACAAGAAACGAACGATGCATCCGGAATTTTGCTTCCAATGGACAGCTTGTGGTTATAACTGCCATAGTGAGCGGTCAAAAAGGAGATGGTCAGCGTGTTAATATGCATGTAAGTAAAAAAAAAAGAGGCCAACTTGAAAGCTATTCCCCCCGGGAGCTAACGCATAAGCAAAAAGATCAAAGATTCGCTTGGAAACGAGCACGGCCATCCCAAGGATATTGCGGGCGAAGTTCGACAGTCATTTACCGCCCCTGGTGATACCTCCTTCGACGTCTGCTTCGATAACCAACTTGTTGCACAGCGTAAGTCTTCTTTGACATTGAGTGGAACAAATAAAGGTCATCTTCCAAAGTCTTCTATGAACTAACAACTAGCGTCATTGGAAACAAACATGCAGAGATTAGAGGCGTCTCGCACCCGTTCCGTCAAATTGAACTCGATGTCGATATTGGTGCTGATGCCCGAGACTGGTCTAGTATTCAAGCCCAGGAAAAACTTAAACCAATGGAAACAGACCTTCGACGCATGGAGGAGATGGTGAGCGAGATTGTTGAAGAGATGGAGTATTTGAGGACTCGCGAGCAGAAACTTCGGGACACTAACGAGAGCACGAATGAGCGTGTAAAATGGTTTGCTTTTGGTACTATGGGCATGCTGGTTGGATTGGGCGCTTGGCAGGTTGTTTATTTGAGAGCTTATTTTAGGTATGTCTTCTCTTTCTCGTCTCTTTCTCACCCCCCTCTCTCTTGAGAAGATAGTTTGTCTAATTGTAAATTCTAATGCCAAACGTCTCGTAGGTCGAAACACCTTATCTAAATATATTGCCCACTGCTTTGTGCTTGTGTGATTAGTTTCAGCGTTCAATGACATAACAAAAACGGGCTATTGTGATATCGATACCCCGAACAGCCGTTATATTTGTGCAAGGCTGCATCCCCTTCCTTTGTATCATCCTGTCTTAACATTTACAATTATAAAATATACGATGAGAGGTGTTTTGGGAATAGCGAAAAGACCCTTTTTTAATTTCTATCCTCTCTTAATGAATGATGAATAGCGTTATTGCTCATAGGACCGCTGCCTTAATGCTGAATTCAGGACACTCGTGGCATTCCTTTCTAGTTAGTTCTTGGGGTCTCGTGTGAGTCTAACCGATCTCAGATGAGATAGGATCTGTCTACCCTAGATGGTCAAGTCAAAATCGGGTGGAATATGTGAATACGCAGATGTGTTTCATAAGCGAATCTGGATGTCTTACTTTTCTATCCTCGCATCAACTTGAGTTAATTCTAGGTACATATAAATATGGTTTTGCAAGTTTACACAATGAGGCCTATTATACTGGCCCATGAAACTTGTTACAAGGTGATTGATGGTTGGCAAATGTCGAGAAATAAGATTCGAATATTACTGCCGGATGGTTTATGGATAGATTGTAGAAGGGAAAGCTGTCAGGAATTTCGATGTTTCGTCAAGGGTATTCACATCAATAATTTCACGAGATACAAATCTAAAAATACAAATACAAATACAGTCTGGAATAGACATGTGGAGAGGATAAGCTCCAAATAGCCATTACCTAGGTATCATTCGCACGAAAATAAAATCGAGAATAAAGAAAAAAAAGAAAAAAAAAGACTACCTCAGCTCAAATTCATTTGTAGTTCTGGTCTCACTGAAGGCTTCTCCAGCCATCATGCCGTGGATATAACACTCGCCAACTAACTCGTACAGGTCTCTAGCATTGCCGTTTGGCCCGTTTGCTTCAACTTTCTCGTCGTCGATATCACTGCTAGTACTAGTATGGTCAATCTTTCGGAGAACGACGGGGACACTACATCCATGTAGGATGCAGACGATGTCATTGAGCTCGACCTGTTCAGGAGCTAAGCCGATGAGAGCGGATTTTTCGTCGGGTTTCGTCTTCGAATTCTCGTCCTCGGGTTTGATTTTGACCAGCCTTCTGTTGAGGGTAACGCAATAGACCCTCTCGAGGAACTCCTTCATGATCGGATCCGCGTCGTTCATCCTCTCTTTGACGTTTACCTCTCCCTCGGCGGTCTCGAATTTCTCGAATACCTCTTTGCACACTCGTCCCCAGAAGCGAGGTGGCCGTTTCCCCTGACTGTTGCGGTTACCCACCAAGGTCTTCCAGAACTCGCTGGGAAGTTCGTCTTGAAGCTGAGTCCAACCAACGGTGTCCCGCCACGATCGATGGATGTTTCGTCTGGCCACGTCCTTCATGGTCATGATTCGTCCAACCTCGAATCCTCTCACGATGAGGCTGCCATCCTCGAATTTCCAGAAGGCTTCATATCCCTTTGAGGCAGAGTATAGTTTAGGCCACTCTCCAGGTCGCCCAACGAGGGGATCCGCATTGACTCTGTGGCAGTACGCTTTCGTCGTCTTTGCGAAGGCGCTCTTTGAGAGCGTCGGGATCCATGTTGGCAATTTGTATTTGTTTGACACGTTATCAGGCGCCCACGGCCAACAGATCATATCTAGGGATTGAGACCGTTCCATGCAGAATCCTAGGAAGTACTCGTAAACCTCGACAACTCCTTTATTATAATCCACGATGAAATCTTTCGATCGCTCATTGCCGGATATCTCCCTTTGCTCTACTAGAGGTTGAGACCGAATTGCTAACCCGGAGTTCCGTTTCCTTTTTTTATCACTTCTACTAACGAAAGTGCCGTCGCTCATGTCGCTATCCTGATCACAACCATGGGAACCATCGATAGATTCTGGTGTATCCGGTTGGTATTCTTCTCCTGTCCTTGAGGCGGAATCTCGTTTCTTTGCTAAACCATCGATTTTCTTAGGAGTGGCGTCTCTTGATTTTGGGACGGCGTCTCTGGTCTTTGGCACGGCATCATTCGACAGCGAAAGAATTGCATAGACTGTGTCTCGTGGTTCACTTGCTTCAAAAGCAGTTAATGACGACATCAAGGCCTCTAGTGACAGTAAAGGCTCTGTAATCTTGCCATCGGGAGTTCGACGGAAGAGGCTATCCCAGGCTTCGACTAGTCGAACAGCACCTAGCTGGCTAATATCTTCAATGCCATCCAAGCCACAGGATTCATCTGCGGGGTTTAGTTCGAGTTGTTTCGTGTATTGGTGTCGTAGGAATAGCGACAAGACATCGGCAAAGTCGTTCCACGTTGCATTGCGTTCGCCACAGTACAAAACAGCTCTTTGAGCTCGTGTGATCTCTTGTACTATCCAACGGCGGTTAAACCATTTCCGTTGCGACAACGCCAGGAATGCCGTCCACTCTTCGCGTGCGAATGCGCCGAGAACAGAGCTGTTGGGCTCCGAAAGCTTTTTCATGAAGGCGAATGCTTTATCACTTTCGACATTACCCTCGCCGAGCCAAACACAGACGCATTTGGCTTTTGTATAGATCTCGGCCATCCGTTGAATCTGGGAACTCTTTTCCTCCATGTCATTTTGATTGATGCAGAGAGCGTCGGCCCAGACGAACAAGTCTTCATTGGGACTGCGTACTGCTCGAAGAGCATGTTTCAGGTTTTGCGTGATATCAACTTCATACTTCTCGTTGTCTTCGTGGATTGTTATCGACGCTTTCTCTTCTCCACCCCAGGTATATGAGATAGCCTGATATCCCTTGAAGTGCGGATCGTCATAGCTTCCGAGATCAGGAGGTGCCAAAGATGGAGTATCGATTGAGAAAGGAATAAAACTCCCCTTGAGCCTTTCGGTCTCTGATCCGTTGCTCAGTTTCATCAAACGGATTTGCCCAGGGGACAACGCCGAATACTCATACGTAGACTTTGAACTGGCCATGCTTGGCTCAAATATATTGGGTATGGTATATATTGATTAGTATGTATTCTCAACCCTATGGAACCGGAAGGTAGCTAGAAGGAAGATAAAGGGAGATTCTCAGAAGAGTCAAAAGAATTAGTATGCGCAATGCTTATGTCCGCAATGTTATTACAGTTCCTACATATAAGACGTAGTTTGTTTGTTGCCTTTTTTTTTCGAACGTCTACGCGCGTACGCCCGCCGGGCGCTCTTTAGCATAATAGGTAGTAGGTAGGGCAATCGATCGATTCTGTCGATCCCATGATACTTATTATATATGTATGGGGCGGTTTTGGTCCCAGTTGGTTGGAGCCAAGGTTCACAGCCCTACGAACTTCTTGGGGACTAGACTACTAACGATCGTTCACCGGTCAGCTCTGATTCTAGGCATTCGAATTTAGATCTAAAGCGTCAGAGTTCAGCCAATCCTATCATCCATCCTCCCAAAGGAGCTGATCATCAGTTCATGCATCACAACCACAGCCGCACAGCGGAGGCAGCGATTACAGGGTTCCTTTGCGCGCTAGTCAAAGTTGACATGCATAGCTTGCCCTAATAAGTTAATACATATATGCAGATGGTATGTTTATAAGAAAAACAATAATGTATATCGCAACCCTTGGACAGTAGATGTATTGATAAAATCATAATAAAACTTGCAGGAACCCCGAATCTCACTTCTTAATCAGGTAACTATTTAGCCCTCGGCGCATTGTACATTAGGCTGTATGTATGTACATAGCCTGAGCCAAGGATATCACGATTCAACCTCAGCAAGCTCAGGCCTTTTTGGGGAGTAAGGAGGCGCTATGCCTCTTTGGAACGTTGCACAGAGAAGCTGAGTACCTACATATGATAAGTTATAACACTTCCGAAGTTCAGCTTACAGGGATGTCAAGTTCAACTCGTATTTCAGCCTACAGGCTATTTTGTCTTATTATTAAAAAACATCTACTCCTGTTTGTCTCAGTCAGCTCAGCCCCACTTTTCGGGGTAGGACCTGGACATTAATGAAACATGTCTATCATAACATAACTATAACATATGGGGCTCAATAATATGATATGCTTGACACAATGACCCGCGGACGAGGATGTGCGGGGGGTGGGTGATTGGTGGTTGGACAGTGTTGGGCATGGGTCGGGTTAAACCCGGGGTGACC
>NPHW01005289.1:0-11781 GCA_002240705.1 Elaphomyces granulatus | reverse complement strand
CTCCACTTGTTCCCGGTAAGGTACTTACAACATAGATGCATTACTTTACGGGCTTTCTTAAGACCCTTTTCCCCCCCGCGAGCGACTACAATTCAATTGTAATGGCTGAGCGTAATTTATTGTATTTTTAGTACTGTTTGAGAAATAGAACGGACAGTTATTGTAATAACAAAATTTTGCCATTTATGCCAGTAATATACTAGGAAATGGAGTATCTATTGCAAAGAATCTACATATGGTGCCCGGGATCAAAATCTTCATTTTAAACGTAATGGTGTCCAGGACAAAATGGAAGCTCCAATTTAAAAGAAGCGAGCCCTATTCAGTTCAACGAATCGCGATAGTTACATCAAGACCTCGTCTGGAAGACTACCTAGTCCCAGATGGTGTGGTTGTGCCCGAAAAATCCACCGGCTTCGTGAACGCTGTCAACTTATCCTATTTATTAAATGAATTGAAGGAGTTTAACGAATGTAATTATTCATATGATAAAACAGAGAGACAACTCCTTCCTCGCTCCCATGATCACAAAGCAGACCGAAGAAAAACCGTATCATCATTCACACTCGTTCGTTTTGTTGCAACGTATCGATAGATTTTGGAAACAACGATTGGCAGAATGCCGTTTTCTGGAATCGCTTTCGCACTGCATCCTGGTCGTCGATTTCTGAAGGCGGCTCCCTCCTCCGAGTCGCAGTAAAGGCCATCGAGATTATCATCTACTAGAGTCTGTGGAGTAGCGTTAACCCCCCAAAAGTGGTTCCGGTGGAGATGGTACGTTGACCACGAAATACTGAATGCCTTTTTTTAGAGTACTTTTTTAGAGTTGCTGATAATGCCAACGAACGCGTGTAAAGTCTCAGGTGAAACTGGGCAGGCGAGGTTACCCTGTGCCCCGCCATAGGTATGAATCCCAATCGCTTTCATGGGGGTTCGCCCTCAAGAGGGGTGATCCCGACTGCCCTTTTCAAAAGTTGTCAGCTGCAACATTATCTTAACAATTAGAAAGGGCTTGCTGGTGGATTCATACCGGCAAATGTTGGTATCGTATGAGAAACCATACCCCCGGCCATCACCGTTCTCAACCATGATTGCCCCAGTCTCTCCGGCGATATTCCTCTTATCACTCGGATATCCGATGATTCCCAGCGTTTCTTCCCTGGTTGCTTCTTCAGCACTGCGGTCAAAGCAATGATCACTGGCTTCTTATAATAGACTTTTAGAACCCAAACAAGCTCGGTTTTCTCGCAGGGCATTTCGGTAACCCGGTTTTGACGCATTGAAACATTTTTCCAATACGACATGGTCAGATCGGAATTCGGCTCGTCAAAACAGACGCGAGAGTATCCACTCCCATCTAGTGCTTTGAGAAACGACTCAAAACTTTCCTCATAGGCCTCGCTGTCTTTCTTATACCTTGAGCTGACATCCGTGGCGTGCTGATTCAGTACTCTGATGGGAGCGTCATCATATATTAATATTAGCTTTACCAACTCTGAATGCATAATTTTGTTGACTTACCAGTCCAAGAAACAATGTACGGATGTAGCCCGTGAAGCTTCTTGTACACCTGGAAATCAGTTCTTCCATGGTCGTATAAGGGATTATCTGTCTTATCTTCCTCATCATCATCATCCTCATCCTTTTCTATCAAAATTTAAATTTCGTTGATCTCTTGAATCAATGCGGCCATTGCTTGCTCAGGCGATGTGATTTTCTTTTTACGAAGCTGTTCAGCCAACTCTAGGCCAGCTTTTGTCGTGTCCATTTTATCGCGCTCACTGGCAGCAGGCTTTAGACGGGGGGGAATACTCAGCTGCTACCCATTCATCTTTGGGATCGAGCAGTGTCCTGATTCTAAGCTCCCAGGTCTTGTAGTTCTTCTTCCCTTCAAGTTTCGGTACGCTGGGCTGCACCACGTCGTCGACATCTCGAAGGCCGGCTCTATGGATTCGTCGTCGTTGCGATTCGAGTATGGACAAAACACAAGGAGGCTGGAATGACTGCAACGAACAATAGCAAGGCAGTGAATAAGATAGTTCTCAAATGCTGAAGACTCTTCTCCATCAAAGGACAGGGTATTTGTCAAATAGCTCTAGACCCATCGTACCAGCCAGGGGGGAAACCCTTTCTTCCGCAAAGTGTTCAGCAACTTATGCTACTTTGATATCCAGCTGCTGCCGTCGCCTGATAAGGGCGAATCTGGCCAGTAAGAAGCCGGACGGCACGCTCTGTAGACTGATTTCTTCGGTTTGCCATCCAGTTTGCCGAGAGGAGATTGTTCGCTTCGGTAACGTCCGCCATGCGCTCCGCGTCATAGCCTACATATGTATCATAGAAAACCCGTCGGTATGCCGTCCCGTCCTGGCGCTTTCCGACGGACTGGTCCGGTCCATTTACTTGGTCGCGTATTTGATGATCTCATCCCATATTCTTTAGAAGCGTACATCGATCTCCCTCAGTAACTCGATCATGTCGATATGCTCCCGTTGCCCATATTTGAGGCATTACCCTTTGATTTGTCGAGGTTGCCATCGAACACAACATCTTCGTTGAATGTGGCATCTCGTGTTGCATTTTGCGGTAATCTTGCCGTTGAACAGGAAAGATATGACTACGAGCCTTCTTTCATTATTCGAACGCCGGGTCCCAGAATTATCTTTTCAAGTTCTGCTTGCATAACGCGTGCGGCGTCTGTCTTCATTGCAAACGCCTGACACCCATTCACGCATAAATGCGTTTGATTCGGTAACCTGTTCTCCATCACGATGCCATCTCTGTAGGTGTAGAACCGATCGTAGAGTGCGGTTCACTTGTAGATGTACTTGGGATTTTCGGTTTCTGGTTTCACGGTCGGTTCGAGGGTTTTTTTATCGCTCTAGGAAGCATCGGATTCTGTTAAGATTGAATCTCACTTCTCTGATCCGCGTTGATCTTTAATATTCAGCCAAACAACGTGTTCATCTAACCAGTTTTTTTCGACAATCATGTGATGGATGAGCATTAACAGATCCAAAAATCACCCAGAGATGAAGAATAGTTGCATAAGTGATCTTAAGCGATCTCTGTACTATTCCCTTCCTGTTCGCGACTACCTGGAACCCATCCCCGGTTGTTCCAGGCTGCTTGGTTGCGTAACCCGTCCCTGTGCTTCGATCTCAAAGCGCGCTGGGCGCACTCTCACCGTCACCGTGGAGACCTCCGAGATCTTCATCCTGCTCTCCTCTGCCATCTCCTTAGCCATATCTTCTGGGCTGACCCCTTTCGGGTCCTTCGTCCGTATGCGTTTTTCCACCATGCAGGGCCGAAAGCAACTATCCGGAGAATGCCCCACCTCCAACTTATAGCATAGGAACTTTGTTCGTGTTAATAGAGATAACTTGTCTAATGCAAGCTCTGCGGCGCGCGGGCCTCTGCCAAGAGACACACAGGTACTGGGACAGCGCAAAAGTAAATTTCAGCATTATCTTTGTGTCTCTATATTCATTATAACTATTATCCCTCTGACGCCAGACGCCTCTCAACCCTTTAATTGTACATCCAGGTCTGGGCTCACTCGTCATCTGGTGGCATCTCATCTTCGATGTATCGGATCAAGGAAACCCGCATCTCCGTCGTGTCGTTACCCCGCAATACGTCACTCACGAAGTGTGCTTCTACCTGCATTTGCACCTGTCCAGAAACAAGCGTCAGGACCGTCTCGGCATCGTATAACAAGAAAGAAACAGAGAAAATTAGGAAAAGGACCATAGTGCCGTCGCTTACCATCTCCAGCGCACCCCGCAGCACGCCGCACAAGATATTGGAGAACCAGAGCTCGTCCTGCGCCCGCCCATCGTCGGGCAGCTCTACAAAGTCTGCCAGCGGATTCTCGTCAAACACCAGAGAAAACTGCTTGTTGTCGCTCGTCCAATTGGTCACCGTCGGAGTGATGTTCATGAAAATCTTAAAGCCCACCTATCCGCAAGGTGGTTCAGGGAAATAGGTCTGTCAGTATTCGTATTCTATTACTTTTCCGGGTCCCTGCCTGAGGGGGGCAAGTACCTTCGAGATCATGTCCGCCGTCTCGCGAAAGTTGGCGCACCGGCCCGTGTTCGACTTGGCTAGGAAGTCTTCAATCAACCGCATTCCGATGTTGTATCCCATCTTGTCCAGCTGCTTGTTCACCTCCTGGTAGTCGCCATCATAGTCCTGGCAGAGCTGTGAAACGATCGTGCCATACGTTAAAGTCACCAATTCCGCATTGACCTTATCCACCTTGGTTCTAACTTATTCACCTCTTGTTAGCTTATTGACAATTTCCTTAGGGATGAGGCGGTTCGGTAGTTCCCTGAGATGACGAAAGGGGCATAAGACAGAAAAGAAACAAAACGAGGACGTGAGGAAGAATACAGCTGAACAGCTTACTGACTTCCAGATCCTAGGCAGAGGTTAATATCTGTATGATGTATATACGAAAAACGATACTGGGAAACACTCACTCTTCTCCGATCCTGGATGCCTTGGTGGTCGACGACATCGTGCTCATCTGATTTAGAGAGCCTCCGAACCCTCGTAACTTGTCAGGAAACAAATAATTTTGCGGGTTTAAGGGAATGAATCCGCGGTCAACATTCGTACAGTATGTAGATCACTTGGGAGAACTCCGAAGTGGGATTAAGCAGTAGGCGCCGCTTGGCGTCTATTGCGTGTATGTAGCGTCAAGATTTAAGAAAGCTACCAACACGTTCGGACTACAATGCTTGAAGTGATAGGTACATGTACATATAGAAGATGTCATAGTAATTTTAAGAATAACTGCTGAAAAGCTCAAAATTCTGATTTCTGGCTCCTTACCTTCCTTCTGAGGCAGTACTCTAACGTAGTTGGTGACTAACCCAAAGGAGCATCGGTTACCGTATGGCATTCTTGATATCATAGAGATAACCAAATCTTTAATGTGGATTAAAGGAAACTTTATTGCAACCGCATCATTCAGTCTTTGTGGATTATCCACGACTCGGCTGCCTCATTTGTTCATTTCTGCGTAATTTGACGCAAGAGTAGATGTGCTGTCCGTGATTGTGATGATGTCCGGAGAAAAGCGTCCTGCTCCGGACGCCTTTGGCTCATCTAGCCAGTTGGTGGTGAAAAGGCAAAAATCCAACGCCAATCTCAATTCGAGTACAGTAACTTTGAGACCTGGCCAGAATGGTGCACTCGTACAGGCAGTAGGTTATCCACCGTCAACTGTTTTATTTGCTCAACTGAGCCCCTTCTCGCTTCCAGAACCAAGATCACCGACGCTGCGAATGCTGATGCTCTCTCTTTCTCTCTGATGTAGGCTCCACGCACAAGCGGGCTGGCCGCTCCAATCATGGAACTTACCGGTGAGCTCTGAAATCCAGTTCTGATCGGAATGTGATGTTGATGTCATATTGGAAAGGCCACTTGGGAGAGGTCTTTGCAACTCGATTCGACCCAACGGCACAGAACATTGCATCCGGCGCTATGGATCGGAACATCAGTACGTTTTTCCTGGAGGTGTTCAAAAGGCATGGTTTCATTATGAAAACCGCTGCTGACATTTTCCTTTTCAGTGTTATGGCGGACGTACGGACAAAGCGGAAACTATGGCGTCCTAACAGGGCATAAAGGTGCAGTTTTAGACCTGCAGTGGTCTCGAGACTCACGAACGATACTTTCTGCTTCTGTGGATATGACTCTCGCCAGTTGGGACTCGGAAACCGGTCAGCGGATCCGTCGTCATGTAGGACATGAGGAGATCGTCAATTGTCTTGATATAAGCAGACGGGGACAAGAGCTGTTTGTCAGTGGCAGTGATGATGGTTACATTGGAACCTGGGATCCGCGACAAAAGGGCGCTCTGGATTTCCTTGAGACCGACTATCCGATTACTGCAGTCGCTCTCGCAGAAGCAGGAAATGAGATATATAGTGGAAGTATTGACAATGACATCAAGGTGTGGGATATACGGAAGAAGGCTGTGGTCTACACTCTATCCGGACACACGGACACCATATCATCCCTACAGGTCTCACCAGACTCACAGCTCCTCCTGTCCAACTCTCATGACTCGACTGTTCGAACCTGGGATATTCGACCGTTCACACCTTCAAATCGCCACATTAAGACATATGACGGAGCGCCACTGGGCCTTGAAAAGAACCTCATTCGGGCAAGCTGGGATCCCAAAGGCGAGATGATTGCAGCAGGGAGCGGTGACCGGAGTGTGGTTGTCTGGGACGTGAAGTCGGGGAAACTCTTATACAAGCTCCCTGGGCACAAGGGTGCTGTGAACGATGTCCGATTCTCACCGAACGAGGAACCCATTAGTGAGTTCCTCCCTCTTCTCCCTTTAGTTTGTCGTTGCTGACCGAATATCAGTCATTTCTGGATCGTCCGATCGGAACATCATGCTCGGAGAGCTTGGGAAGTGACTCTTGGTTCCTCTTTCTCCCCCTCCTTTGTTCCCTTTCTTTTCTTTTTCTTTTCGTCCAATTCGACCATGTATTACTCTCGTGGTTTCAATCCTCGAAAGTCGGTTGGGGTTCCACCCGATTACCGTAGGGTTTGCCATATTCTAGCGGGTACGATACCTCATTAGCCACTGCTGCTGTTATTTCCTAATGCCGCGTGAAGCGCCTCGATGATCTTTAGAAAACAAAATGGGGGAAATTCGGGATGGAGTTATTTTCTCCTTATTGTGTACATATGATACCTATACACCAGCCTAATTGGTGGGCAGTCTTACTTGAAGTTACAAGTGCGAGTCTTTGGTATTTATTCTTTGTTTTTTGTAGCCATCGTCGTATAGTGAATTAGTATGAGGGTCAAAAAGCAATGGATCTCAATAGAGGCATATTCATATTCTTCTCCTTACCTGCATAGTAGAAACAAATTATACTGTACATACCATTTATTCAAGAATACTGTCATAATCAGTAAGGAACAAGACAGCTGCAGTGACCTGGATCATAAGGTACCTACCTATATGCAATCCATTCAAGAACGTGTTTTCCATCGGAGCTTGAGGTCTTTACGGGATTCAATCTTTGACGAATTCGAAGGTTGAGCAGGTAGGTACCTAGTAATAAACCAGCGGCAAACCAGGTTATCAGGTAGATGTACATATATATGATGACCTGAGGCAGCCATTCAGGTACCTGAGCAGAGTACAGATTCCGAAACACTTCTCGGTTTCAGCATCAAGCATAGTTAATATGTTTATTGGTAAATACCTCCCTTTCTACATAAGGAGTCCGTGCGAAATTCATCTTCAATATTCGTCAAGTCAGGCGCTCTTTTCTAAAAAGGCGGGAGTAAGAAGAAGTTTGAAAAACGATTCAAGTTGAGAACTACATATTCTTTTTACTTTTACTTTTATACTCTACACAGAGAACAGTTCGTACTTCTTCGTATCATAATTAAGTGATGTGTAGGTACATACAAGGCTGTATAGATAGATAGATGTACTACATAGTACTATAGAATGTGTTACATACATGTGATTGGCCAATTGGAACCAGGGGAATCTGTTTCATCTATGATACGCTCCTGCAGAGTTCAGTCTCTAATTGAATGATAAATCTATTTACAATTGGACTTGATCAACAACCTATGAATCTATGGGAAAGGGGTTATTTCTTTTCTTTTTTTTTTTTTTGAAGAATAACTACCTGAGTAATTATTAATATTAATATAATAAAATGGCTTTCGTTTTCGAAATCGTATGTACAACTATACAATGAATAATCGACGCAACTTTTATCTGACCGATCTGGACTCAATTCGAGGCTAATCAATCAATTATTAATAATTTACTCCAGAGTCTAGACGGTCCTACCCTAGTGTCGAGTTGAATATTAACGATAGATGTGGCTCTATGGTTGCACGTGCAACCAGATTGTGGGGAATTCTTTCGGGATTTTCTAGGATATTTATTAGGTACATAGCAGTGCTTGCTTACATACTCTATATACATAAAAGTATATACCGACATTTGTTGTAACTTGTCACGTTTAACCCTGTTGGGGAAGAGTGAAATAATCTTCAAAAGAAAAAAAAGAAAAAGAAAAGTAGGTATCATAAGAAAGGGTAAAAGTGATCATCATTTCATGCTTTATCGATATCCTTGATGCCTATCATATGTAGGTACTCGTTAATGCATTGGTGGACTGATGTGATGTCACTAGTCTAGGACTAGACTAGACTATCACTTAATTGATGGGATGTTTGTATAAAGATAGATAGAAATGGTTGGACAGAAGATGCTCCGACTTCTTTGATTCTCTTTTTTTCCAACTCTGCCCTCTCTTCCTGTCCAACCCCCCTGTGTGATGAATGTCCTGTGTAACTTACTTTATCTACTGTACATATCCTAATCTAGATCTGTGTCTCAGAACCTCCCACCTCAAAAGGGACCACACATCGCATACACTCATCCTCCATCAGTTCGCCTGGACACCTTAATACATGACACCTCATACTGCTGGATAGTCTATCTACATCATTGCTGCAGTTCACCATATCCTTTTCTAACATTCTAATTTGTCTATCGCTTTTGCACTAATTAGTTCTTTCTTCAAGAACGGCCAACAAAAGATCTAGAGGTGCCGGTATTTGTTTCCTGGTTCTTTGTGCGCCCACTGTTTTTCTTTTCTTTCCTTTTCTTTTTATTTTTCGTGTCTTGTTTTCTTGTTGGAAAGGCTTGGAGCATTGCTCTCCCTTTGCATCCTCTTCTAACCAATCATTTGCTACGTTCCTACGCGTTGTTTATGCTTCCTTTCGGAGACGAAATGACATAGATTTTTAGGGTTGGCGAGCACCCTGTTGGAGTTGGGCGACTTAAGGGAGGCTTTTTCCTTTTTTTTTTTTGTCACTTTTTCCTTCCTGCTTTACTGCTTTTTATCGCCCTCCTAGATTTACCTTCTGATATCCGGATCCTGGAATACATCCAATCTCTCTGAAAACCAACTCGATTTGCGAACCTTTGCAAAGGCTCGCAGGCTCGGATCGAGACATCTTGATTCTAAACAACGGACGAACAGCGCTTTTCACACATCAGATGTCAATATCATCCTTCTATTGACAAACGTTCGCGATATGGAATCTCCCGTGATCAGAGCATCTCACCTCATATCACTATTCAACAATAGCGGTTTCACTCTCCGTGTTCCCGAAGAGCCATCTCCTGATGAGCATCCCGCCTTTAGGAAGAAAAGTCCCTTCCTCAACTTTCGGATTTTTGGAGGTCGTAATGAAAGCACTGCTTCGGAGGTGAATACCGCCTCAACAAACACAAACTCCCAGTCCCCAGATTCTCTGGGTGCCTCAAACAACAGGACATCCGGGTCCTCTCAACCGAGGAATCTCAGAAGCCACCCCTCACGGCATTGGCACTCCCCGATTAATTATGAAGCTCCGTCGTGTCACGTTCGGAGGCCGAGGGAGCGAAGGCATGCTGATGCTGCCGCACTGGTTCGACGATCACGAAGACGACGTGGATGCCTTGGCTCTTATAGAGCTTACTTAAGTACAGCCTTGAAAAACCGTGAGGTTCGGAAGAATTTGATTCGATGTGGTGTAGCAGGATTTTTGCTTATTGCCATTATGGCAACTTGTACGGATTCTTCCTCCATCTGGGTGTCCATGGGGAGCTAACTTGCGCTAATAAAATGCATGCAGACCTCGGCCTCGCTATCTCTGCCAACTCGCCTAAGGGACAAGAGTTCCATATCGTGTTAATCCTCTTGGTTATGATCTTTACCATCATTTTTTGTCATTCGCTTGTCCGTGCCATAATGCTGGTAATGCGGGTTGGGAAGGACGGCCAATTTCTGAACCTAAAGCCAAGTATGAGCACGCTCGGCTACGCGCAGACAGATCGCCCGATACCGGTGGTCCTCGCTTGTGATGAAGAGTTGGCGGCGGAGAATGATGGAGCCATTCACAAGGTGATTCCTCCGCCGCCAGCATACGGCCGCTGGAAAAGCAGCGTGGTACGTGCTATAGGCTCCACATGGAGCCCCCCAACCGGCATTTATGGCGACATATATATTAATAAATGCGTGACATAGAGAATTAATCCCGAATGTATTCAGTGGCATCGTGTTGAATGCCCGGTAGCAAAGATGCCGATGCCGAGACGCTCCGCAAAACGCCCTCCCAGTTACACTTCGAATAATGGTGTAGATTACGTTCTTAATGCACAACCTCGATCAATTGCACCAAAACCATGTTGAAGCTCGCCCTTTACGAAATGAAATGCCACTTGTTAGCTTTGGGTTTTAATAGAATTAGGAAATGTGTTTGTCGGCCAACCTGTGAACATAATCGTCTCTACCTGAGCCTTAATCTAGTCGGGGATCTTCATTTATTTTCGTGCATGGCCTGTTTAGTAGTGGCCGAGTGAAGAAAAGGGGACCGGACACGACCAATACTGGTATGGATCAAACAACATTTGTTTATTCCATAGGTCGTCGACTCGTATTCGTCAAATAGGATACAATAATCCTCATCGCAAAGACTGGGTTTGGAAATAGTCCGAACTTCCAGGCGCTGGCTTTGACCCTCCTTGCTTCTCGACCGCCCATTCTCGACTGCAATGGTCGACTCTGGCAGAGGTTTCTCCTTTGTAAGCAATGGCTGTACGGCCAGATCCCACGTAACATGCGCACATTTAGTTAAATGCATTGTAACAAATTGTATATTGTCTTGTCGAATTCGGAACTCCGCTTGAAATGGCTTTCTCTGAGACAATCGAGAAGATACGTTCTGTAGCACTCCGTGGCTCACAACTCGCCAGTATCATACTGGAGCAGTAAACGGCCAGGGGGCTTGAACAAATCTGGTTCAACAAGAGTTATTACCGAATCGATGTTGAGCGAGACTGGGCTTGAGCAGGCCTTGACTTACCTACGAGGGTGTTTCTACATACGAGAAGCAGCAATTTCCTTCCTCCGGCTTCAGACCACAAGGTGAAAACTCATCAGATGGATAACGTTCTCTATTACAGGTAACTCATGAAGTTTTTCTCAACGGATGGAAAGGAGAGGATCATGATTGTAAGTTTCCCCGAGAAAACAGGAGCTGCTGCGGTCGCAATTTTGTGGTTGAAGAAGGGGACAAGATATTGAGTGATGAGCTCGTGGTAGTTGGTTTCTTTTAAATTGCTGGCGGCGTCGCCACAAGTGTGCTCTGTGGCGAAAGTTTCTGGACGTTGCGGGATTGGGTGTGGAGGGATAGGTGTTTTGCAACTGTTGAACTTGAAGTTGGAGTTGTTAGGCGGTTCTCTTTCTTCAGTTCCTGCTTCCGGTTCGGGTTCCGGCCTTTCTTGGTCTTCGTCTATCGCGCCTCCGGATTGACTTGAAGCCGCTGGGAACCATTCTGACCAGCCACGAGATCCTCGACTGCACGCCAAGTACAAAACCATGCGAAGCCGGATGGCAACATTGTCAAGCATTTCAAGTTGAAGCTCGGCAATAATAACTTAGCTCGTGGGGCAAAGTGGGCACGTCCCAAAGAGAACTGCTGATCCAATTCCGAGACACAAGGCAATGAAGGATGGCGAACGAATGGAACTTAAATCGTATACAGCGTACCATCGCGAGCGCAACGATATGACCCATCCATATTGGCGAACTTCGGCGCCAGGACCGCTACAACAAGCTGGCCAACAAGATGGTGGGTACGACAAAGCATACGGCTCGCAAGTGTTGGGACGACGAGGCCTCGAAGCTCCGAGTATGTACATGGTGTAGCCTCAACACTCAGGCCTCG
>NPHW01005285.1:0-15202 GCA_002240705.1 Elaphomyces granulatus | reverse complement strand
CCTAGAGGTTGGGCCGTGACACAGATCTCCGTAAGAACTCTATTAGAATCTTTCGGTCGAAGTGAGTGTTTCCATTTGAGATCGCTACGGACGCTTTTCGGATGAGTTTTCTGGTGAATCAAGAATCCCTTCGCAGTTTGGTGAAGCAGGTATATCCTCGAGTCGATGATCGTCACAAAAAGCCCACAGATATCTCGTATATTCTCATGGAACCAGTCCTCGGATTTGAGATTGAGGTCGCTAACAGACCGGTGGTTTTCTCGAATGGTCAATGGCAGTGAATGCCAAGGCCATCTCTCTCAGAGTTAAGGGTCGTGCCGCTGCTACAATGATATGTAGTATTTTCTTGGCTTTTACGGCATCGCCACTTTTAGAGAGGATCCTGTGGTATGCCTCGTCAACTTGTTTTTGGCAGGTGCGAAGTGGCATTGACTATTCCAATGTTGTCGATATTGATGTCGCTCTCGATCAAGTCCAGGGTAAGGTGAACCCACAGATACGTCCTATTAGGAATATGCATGAGCTCTCGCAATAAAACGTCTTGCTCTTCATTTCTAAGCTTCAGTCGTTCTCCGATATCGTGGACTCTCGCTTTGATAAAAACATCGATCTCTTGAGATATCTTCATCTCAACCTCGCTTTCCCCACTCAGGTGAATGACGGGCAACCCTGGAATCGCCAGAGGCTGGAAACCCCGCCGAATTCCACCATAGGGCCGGCTAGTTAAGAGAAACTTCAAATTGAAGTTGCTCCTAGTACCATATAGTTTGCATAATGCCTGTGCGAGCTGAGACCTTCCGTGCTCTTCGCATTCATCAAATGCGTCGAGAATACAGACAATTTCACCGGCGTTCTTATCTGTCGCAGCGCTGAGAAGGGTGGCCCAAAGTTCACCAAATGAATCGGTGAACTTTTCTTCTTCAATTTCAAACTGGTCAAGAATCTCTTCGGAGAGTAGGATGCGTTTCTGTTTAAATAGTTGATGCAGGATACAGCATAAAGCCCTAACGGCACTCCTCTGATCTTCGAAGTCGTCCTTGAAGAAGAAGTAACAAGTCGTTCTAGATTCGGTTGTCTCGAGGATGGAATCAACTAGATGTTTTGCAAGGACCGACTTTCCGCATCCAGGATCGGCTGACACCCAAAGCATTGTTGATGACTTGCTTTTATGCCAGTATCGAAAGAGCTCGTGAGCCACAAACCATTCACATGTTCCTTCGATTCGTTCCAGATTCCGTTCTTTTCGATCTCGGTATGGTGACTTATTAAGCCGCTTTAGGATCTCTATTTCTTTTGCTTTCCGAATTGGATCCTTCTGTATCTTCTTGGTTTTGACGTTAGGAGATGGCGGTTTTGGAAGATCTGCGATATCTGTTTAAGCACCGGCATATACTTTCAATTCACTTCAATCTCCACTAAAATAACCATACCTATATTCCAATTGTCCAGGAAGCCTTTCGTAACAGCCGCAGCTGTTGCCGCTGCGTAATTCTGCCATTTCTTGTTCTTGTGACTATCTGCATAATCACAGATGCCCTTTATGACCAAGGAGCCGGGAAACTTCTCCCACACACCTGCACCCTCCATTTCGAATGCAATGACCCGATCTCGAGTAGAAATGTCGTCTCGGTCTTCTCCGGATTTCATTACGGTGTCACCGGAGGCAATAAGCCCGAAATGAACAACGGGGTTGTATGGCTGAGACAGCCGTCGGCGAGGTACCAGCTCCTGCTCATGGCATTTGAGCTCTTCGCAACTCATCCCAACAGCCTTGTCACATACGTCATCTCTCCCATCGCCGTTAGCACATATCGCACATTCCAAAGGTTCATGATGCTTGTGTGGGTATGTCGACCTGAAGAGTCTATCCTCGGTCGCTCCTGGATATATTACCATATCGCTCGGCCTGAGATATTCTGATGTCTTATTTTGGAGCCAGGCTCGGCCCTGCTCGGTTTGCAACTTGGGAGTGATGCCAGAGCCCCACGATAGACCCGATGATAAAAACTGGGAATCACAAAGCGCTCTGTCCGATTATCTTTTCTCTTCTTCCCCTCGTCTAACAGAGAAAGGTTCGGCTGGACTACTAACAGAAACAGAAAGAAACAGCGAGTCCTTTAATGAGCCAGGAGAGATAGCTGATGATAAGTTTTTTGGGGGAAACGGGAGCCTGGCGGTGAGCTCGGCGCAAGGCTATAAATTGTTCCCAAGGCTGACAACAACTAATAATAAAGATAAATATAAATATAAATAATAAACCACAGGGGTTATCGCCAAATACTACCTTAAATTACCTGTACATACATAGTAGTATAGTATAGTTAACGATGATAATGATAAAAGCGGAGGGTATCATAGAGAAGATGTAACTTAGTCTCTCTGTTCTAGATGACCGTCAAGTAACGTTACCTACTACATACATGACATGAAGCGCCTTCACTCGGTTTTCAGGTTGCTTTACACGCCGCAAATCCCAACCTCACTGGTTCGCAGACATATATTCACTTCCCGTTGTTTCCATTGCTCTTCAACTCTCTCTGCCGTCGCTCACCCGCTTACTGCTCATGGCCCTCCCCCCAAAGCGCCAGCCCCTGCACCGGAATTTACACGTACAGAGGACCGTAAGCAGCCAGAATTGATACAGCGCGGAAGAGCTCAAGCACAACCTACCAAACCTGTCTCAGCGCTCAAGAAGCGATTTTGGGAGGGTGTTAATATTGAAGAGACCCGAGGTAGGAGATGTTTCCTTTTCCGTTGCCAGGTCGTTTATCCTTGAACTGTGCCTGACTTGTGCCAGATGGCTATCAGGTTCTGCTCGATAGTCGACCGGTTCGAACACCTGCCAAGGCGGTCCTCTCTATTCCCTCGACCAAGCCTCACCTTGCCCACGCAATCGCACTGGAGTGGGATCTACTAACCTCCGCTCAGCAAGCCCTCAAGCAGCATCTATTACCACTTACATCTCTAACTTCCCGTGCAAATGATATCGCCCAGGAGGATATCCATGACCACACCAAAATACGAGATGAGATTTCGAAGACGGTCATGCGATATTTTGAAACTGATACGCTGCTCTGTTGGGTACCGGAGAAGAAAGCTATGCAGGACTCGACGACTACAGGCAATGGAGGGGGGGAACGGGATTCCCTTCGCAATGTACAAATGAGAATGGCTGAGCGTATCATCAACTTCCTTACAGATACCATATGGCCAGGCATTGAAATCAAGCCTGTCTTAGACGCCGATAGCATAATGCCTACCTCACAGCCAGAGACCACGCGAGATGTTATTCGAAGGTGGGTTGATGGTCTTCCTCCTTACGAGTTGGCAGCGTTGGAGAGGGGAGTGTTGGCTGGCAAAAGCCTGCTTGTAGCGGTCAGGCTGGTCGTTGAATGGAGTGAGCACTTTCAACATCTACAAAAGCATGGGCAGGCACGGTTTGGCATTGAGGATGCAGCCGAAGCTTCTAGTCTTGAGGTCAGGTGGCAAGCCGATATGTGGGGAGAGGTAGAGGATTCCCACGACGTGGACAAGGAGGACTTGAAAAGGCAACTTGGTAGTATCGTGCTCCTAGTTAGCGGAGAGATAAAATAAAATAATCAAAGGACCTCGCTCTTTGACTTTCCGTTTGTGGCTGAGTTACAATGCTGAGGGGGCCGATACCTGTATTATCGGACCTTTTCGATAAATGCTCTACAAAAGGATCAAGTTAAAAAAAACATTTCGGGATGACTTTAACATTTGCAATATTACTATCATAATTATTAGCTAGCAACTCGCCCAACAGACTCATCATATGTAGGATGAAAGAGATACCTATGATAGATAC
Source organism: Elaphomyces granulatus (assembly GCA_002240705.1). Taxonomy (NCBI): domain Eukaryota; kingdom Fungi; phylum Ascomycota; class Eurotiomycetes; order Eurotiales; family Elaphomycetaceae; genus Elaphomyces; species Elaphomyces granulatus. The sequence goes on along the minus strand of NPHW01005285.1, from coordinate 11,373 downwards.
ATATGATAGATATACATATGATAGATAATTTTGACCTGAGGAATCCATTCAGGGGCCTGAGGTCTTTACGGGAATGCTTGGCAAGCGGGTCTTGGCTTCCCTACAGTTACAGTTGATTGGCTCTATTCAAGAGTGCATGCGCAATCTATTACATACATACATAGTACTAGTAGTTATGTAGTTAGTAGTTAGAGGACCTTGTTTCTTGTTTTCTTGTTTTGTCTTGACTCAACCCTTGCTGTTGATCGATACATGTACATACATTAATAATAATACGCAACTTGCCATGGTGTTTTTTCTTTGCAAAGGCACAAGACTGTTGCCCCTATGATATCCATCTACGTGTGATTGATATGGTCCTGGCTTGGACATGATGGACAAGGAAGAAGGGTCAGTATACTTTCGTTTTCTTTTTGTTTTTTTTTTTTTTTTCATCTTGCTGCGGAAAGAGGCTCCTTTGACAGCCTGTTGTCCAAGACTGCAACAGACCTAATATGGTTATACTCTTCTTCACTTGCTACGGCAAGGCCCTGTCCTTCAGGACTAGTGTTTGAACTTAAGAGTCATGACTAACTACTTGACGTTTCCCACCCATTCTATAATTAACTCTCTAACAAATCTTCCACATTATTAGTCACAAACGTTCGAGGAGTGCGGCGGCACTCTCGATTCTTCATCGTGACAAGTCAAAATCTGAGGTTAAAGAGGATGACAACACTGGTTATGATAATGACTCTCCATCATCGCCCATCACCTCGTCGACACATAGTCACTATTATCAGCGTTCACTCTCTATGACTAATATTCGAAGCAGTAGCCGCCGCAGAACAGGGAAGGAACCATCAGTCTCTCCGAATGCGTCACAGGAGAGCGCGCTCGCTCCCAATGTTTCCACCCATAGCCTTGACGACACCGGGAAATCCATAGCAAGCGGAACCCCCGAAGGCGGGAATATGTCAATTGAGCAGTCAGTGCGGACCTTTCGCCTCTTTGAAGTTCTCCGGAGTGGGGACACAACCGCTATCTCGAAGGCAATCAAGGAGTCGAAAGATCAACAGGGGGTAATGGGAACTGTTTCCGGTACCACCATTCTTCATCTGGCCATACAATGCGCAGAACCCCAAGTCGTTGAGTATATATTATCAAGTGGAGACGAGTTGGATGTCAATGCTCGTGATCGCGAAGGCAACACCCCTCTCCACCTTGCTGCCCAACTGGGAAGAAGTTCCATCGTGCGGGAACTGCTCGATCTGCCCAATATCAATGACTCAGTAGTGAATTATCGTGGACGGACTCCCCTTGATATTGCACGTACGCCGGAAATCTTTCAGCAGCTCCAACTTGCCCGCTCTCTTTTCATCGATAACAAAACAAGAGAAGTCCAAGGACTTGTCGTTCAGGGAGATTACGAACAGCTGGAAAAAATCCTTGAAGAACCCCGTGTGGAAGGGAATTTGGATGTGAATAATCTGGAACTAGTAACCGACAGAGCTACTGCTCAGTCCGGCGGCACCTTGTTACATGAGGGAGCAAGGAAAAAGGATACAAAGTTGATACAAATACTATTGATGCACGGTGCAGATCCATTCCGCCGTGACAAGAAAGGGAGGCTTCCACAGGATGTAACCAAGGATGATAAAACGAGAGCAATTGTCAAGAAATCCCCCGCTGCTGTCATTGCCCAGCGTGGAATTCAGGAAAAGGCTATCCTCGGAAACTCCGCCGGCCAAGGGATCACTGGACGATTTAGTGGTGTCGATTCGTCAGTTGCAAGCAAGGATTCTCGAGAAATGCGAGGTTACCTGAAAAAATGGACCAACTATACAGGTGGTTATAAGCTGAGGTGGTTTGTTCTCGAAGACGGCGTTATGAGCTATTATAAGCATCAAGGTTAGTACCTAGGTCATTTACAGGGGGAAATAGTAGCTAACATCCCCCGTAAGATGATGCCGGCTCTGCCTGTCGAGGTGCGATAAACATGCGCATTGCAAAGCTCCACATGGACTCGCAAGACAAAACCCGCTTCGAGATCCAAGGCAAGTCATCCGTGAAATATCACCTCAAAGCCAATCATGTTGTCGAAGCGAAACGCTGGTTTTGGGCTTTGAACAATGCCATTCAGTGGGCCAAGGACGAAGAGAGGGAGGAGGAGCGACGAAGAACAAGGGATGCAGAGGTTCTTCGTCAAGCCAAAATTGAGCAGTGCGAGAGTCGGCTGTCAGAAACTCAAACCGAAGGGAGTATCTCCTCCAAGACGAACGGGAAGGGACTGGCTCCGCCATCGATTCTCAAGTCGAATAGTAGCTTTTCGAGGCTCAGCACGCACACCTCCCGAACTGTTGCCGAAAGCGCTCCGGTAGACGACGATGCTTCTGCCTATGGTTCTTATGACCCTAGTATTGCGCAAAATGAAGTAATAAATAGAGTTTCCAGCCATGTGACAGCCGGTGTTGATGGTGATGTCGACTATGATGAGTACGGTGATGGTGCCTCCAGCCGTGAGATGCAACCGGTGAACAAAGATGCTCTCAGCATTACTGCACAGTCTGCGAAACTTCAGCTTGATCTTCTTTCTAGTATCTCGTCCTCGCTCCAGGTGGAAAAGTCCAAGAATCCGAATTTGGTCTTATCAGATCCGGCAGTTGACCAGGCGCTTACTGCTTATGAATCCGCGATGAATAGCCTCAACGGTCTTCTTGCAGATCTCTTAAAAATATCCAGGGATCGTGATTCCTACTGGCAGTTTCGATTGGATAGGGAGGTGGATGCCCGCAAGATGTGGGAAGAGAGTATGGCTCGTATCGTGCAGGAGCACGAAGAATTGGAGACTAAAATAGGCGAATCGGAGGATAAGAGGAGGCAGACCAAGAGAGCTCTCAAAAAGGTCTTAGGAAATGTCACGGCGCCTACCGATGTGATCGAGACTTCGGAGGATATGACATATGATAATGCAGCCAAGAGTGCGGTCTATGTGGAACATTCTCAGAAAACCGAAGAGATGCCCTTGCAACAGCCGGATATGCTCTCTCATCTTTCAGACTCGGATTCTGATGACGAAGAATTCTTTGATGCAATTGATGCTGGTGTGATTTTAGCGGAGGAGTTGGCTACCCCCAAACCCCATCCTCAAGAGAGCTCCCCAAGTGATGGAATCGCCGATATTCGAGCAGAGAAATATTCTGTGATAGTTCCTTCCTTTCAAGGATATGAGAATTCTCCGAGAGAGAAGCTCAATATGGAAGCTGATAACCGGCCAAAAATATCATTATGGGCAAGTGCTGAAAGGATGTGCCCCATCTGATCACCAAATTCTAACCGTTCTTTTAGGCTATTCTTAAATCCATGATTGGTAAGGATATGACGAAGATGACTCTACCGGTTTCATTCAATGAACCTACGTCGCTCCTCCAACGCGTGGCGGAAGATATGGAATATACAGATCTTTTGGATATTGCAGCAGATCGAATGGATTCAATGGAACGCATGGTCTATGTTGCAGCATTCGCGGCCAGTGAATATGCCTCCACAATCGGACGGGTTGCAAAGCCGTTCAATCCTCTTTTAGGAGAGACTTTTGAGTACGTCAGACCGGACAAGGGATACCGCTTCTTTATAGAACAAGTGAGCCATCATCCGCCAATCGGTGCGGCATGGGCTGAATCGGCAAAGTGGGATTACTATGTAAGACTTTGACCTATTCTTCATTGCCTGTCACTGACTGTCTCTCTGCAGGGGGAGTCCGCAGTTAAATCGAAATTCTACGGGAAATCCTTTGACATTAATCCTTTGGGCACTTGGTTCTTGAAGCTGCGTCCTATGACAGGAGGCGAAGAACTTTACACTTGGAAGAAGGTCACATCTTCCGTTGTTGGCATTATAACTGGAAACCCAACGGTGGACAATTATGGTCCAATGGAAATTCGGAATTGGAGTACAGGTGAAACCTGTCTTTTAGATTTTAAGCCTAGGGGTTGGAAAGCTTCCTCTGCCTACCAGGTGACGGGGAAAATCGTTGGTGGTGACGGCTCTACAAAATGGAGTATTGGTGGACGGTGGAATGACAAAATATATGCTCGCCCTACACCTGGATTCGAGGCTCAAGTATTCGAAGATGATCCAGCTGCTTCCAAAACAATCCTCGTGTGGCAAAGTAGTCCTCGACCGAGCGACATTCCATTCAACTTGACGCCGTTTGTCGTCACCCTCAATGCTATTCCCGATACCCTGAGACCATACCTACCGCCAACGGACACTCGTTTGCGCCCTGACCAACGTGCGATGGAAGATGGTGAATATGATTTTGCCGCTTCTGAGAAGCACCGGGTGGAAGAGAAACAGCGAGGGAAGAGGAGAGAAAGGGAAATGAAAGGAGAGGAGTTTATACCGAAATGGTTCTCAAAGGGCAAATGCCCAGTCACAGGAGAGGAATACTGGGTTACAAACGGTAAATATTGGGAATGTAGAGAGGGCCACAATTGGGCTGTCTGCGAAGACATCTTTTAATTTCAAAACAACGACGGAGTTTTCTTATCAGCAAGCTGGATTCGTTGGGTAGCCCTTCGACTTCCTGCCATTACACGGCGACGCATGGCTGAGTGAAATGACGAATCTTCTCTTTTGGAATATGGACCTAGTCACTTAGATATATGTATTTTAATATTCTTGATTTCAGTGAAATAATAATAGGGCCTTTTATTTTAGTTGATCTGCCAGTCCTTGGTATATGATATCGTGCCCGGAGTGGGTCCGAGGCTAGTGGAATTCAAGACTTCAGATCAGAAAGCAAGCATACTGTTTTTCCCCAAGTCTCTGACAATGGCAATTGAATTCCCCTGTTATCGGTGTCTACAAGCGCTTCGACCCAGAATTCGAGCTCAAAATCAATCACCTCTTAATAGAGCCTTCTCTAGCCGACGGACTTACAGTTCTCCGCCGCAGTCGACATCGAAAAGATTCAAGTTCGCCTCAAAGCAGCGCAGTTCACAATGCAGAAGCATTCACGATTCAAAGTTGAAGGCTCCGGACCCTGTTACCAAGATCGCGTCTATCCATCAACCTCGAAGTTTGCAGACAGTTTCTGCTTCTGCGCCCCTCCCTGCGGAGAACAGAGTGTTGCTGAAACCGAATAACCTATTTCACGCATTTTCGAAGTCGCCGTCGTCCACCATCAGGCGCCGCGCTGCGTTTATCGAGCAAAATGCTTTCTGTCCTCACCCGAGCCACCAACAGACCCGTCTGCCAACCTCTCCTCACGATCCCGAAGTGCGGAAGACGACGAGTGCGTCGAGCGTACCCGCCGCCCACTCTCGCTTTGAATGCCCCGACTGTGGAGTTCCAATATACTGCAGCGAGGAGCACTGGATGGACGATTATGAGGCACACCTGGAGGTCTGCGACACCCTTCGGCAGATTAATGAGGATGACCACGATCTCGTTTCAGGGCGGTTTTTCCCCGAATTTTCATATCCCGGCCCACAAGATGATAACTTTATGATCAACATGACCAACTGGGACACCTTTCTTTACACGCGACAGTTCGAAGCCATCAACAATGAGAGGAGTATGCGACAAGTCACCAGAATGCTCACCTATCCTCTCACGATCGCAAGTTTGCTGCACGAATTCAGCCCTTATAATATTCGCAGCGAAGGAAGGCTCACTGTTGAAGGCCTCAAAAGCTTGAGTGGTTAGTGCCCCATCCCTTTCTCGGTGTCTGGCCGCGTTATTAAACGACAGGCTATAGCACTTCGATACACTTTACACCCACCAAAAATGGGGGAGGGGATGGACGTCCACGGGCTGCGTCTCAAGGCTCCTCCCGTTCGCGTATTCGTCCTTGGAGCTCGCGCTGAGTCGTCTCTGCCTCGTGAGGTGTGGCTCCAGCTCACCCATATGTTTCCGCAGGCGATCATCAACCTCATTTTGATCGGCCCGGAGAGCATGGCGAACCGAGACGATGAATTCCCCCTCCCTGAGCGAACCTCGGCCAACCCATTTGGGGGTATCGTCGAGGACCGCCTTGGCCCGCAGATGAAGATAACCACCTACGTCGATTATTTCCACACGATGTACAACGCCAATTCTTTCCACCCATTCGATCCCTACTTCGACTGCTTCGTGCTGTTCCATCCAGGTCTCGGCCATCCAGCCAGCTCCCACGAGTGGGAGGCCACCCTCCCTCAACTTCTAGAGACCAAGGTCCCTATCATATGCACAGGATACACGCAGTGGGATATGGAACGAGACATCGACTGGGTGAAAGAGAAGTGCGCCGGAGAATTCGACATTCTGCTGGAGCCCGGCGAGAACCGGTTCCGGAGTCTGCGGTGGGATCTGAATGATCTAGAGCCGCATGACATCTCCTGCGGCAATTGGGGCCTTTGGGCTTTTCGAGGAAAGAGGTATGTTCAATTTTCGTTTTGCACGTGGGTATGGCTAATCTGAGCACCACAGATACGAAGCTACGCATAGAGGCGAGTAGATACATACATACATGTCCTCGACTTTTGTTTTCTTTCTTTCAGCCTGTATTCTATCCAGTCTATCATATCATGGATTGCCGAAGAGACGGGACTTTTCGCCTCGTCCATGCTATGCTGTTCTATGATATATCCCTTTAACTTCTATTTTCTCCGTGTACGAACTTTAACACAATGCAGCGGGTTCGATGTATGATACCATCAAACTATTAAATGTCTGTATGACTATATAAAATTATTATAGAAAAAAAAAAAAAACAAAAAAAAACCCCCAAGTCGATAAATACTACACAGTATCGCCGAGAAAGAATTATGATTATGGCGCCACCCGCAAGCCGTCAATCCTGAGTTCGTCTGACATAACAGCTCGTAAGAATGAATGTACTATGTACAGTAAACCGGGAATTGCCTGCGCTGCGATGGCGATTCAATTGAAGAAGGAAGAAATGGTATCAAGGGAAAGTAGGAAGAGAAGAAAGACGTGACGAGTATCCGTGGCAAGAAAGGAAAAAAAAAAAAAACCAAAAGAGAAAAATAGAATCCGTCTTTCTCTTGCCTCGCCTTGCCGCTCCCCACACTCCTTTCCCCTCATACATAACCCAAATAAGGTAAGAAATTAGAATGATAAAAAAAATGTGTGAACCTGCAATTAGATTGATCAAGATGGAGAGATAGAAGGGAGAGAGAGACTGAAAAGGATGGGGAAGAAAGAGAAGAGGTACGAGGGACTTCCTGCTGGGATTGTAGGACTGGAATATAGGTGGGTAAATGAGCCGTACACATCAGAGATCCCACGATTTTTTTTTTTTTTTTTCAATTATTCCTTTTCACACATTCTCTCACATTAGAGGTCCATGTAACACGCGACGATCACAGCATGACCAAGCCCGCAATGGCAATGACTCCCGCCATCATAGCGCCAGTGACCTCGCGGCCTGGCGCCGCGCCGCTGGTCCGAGATGCCGACGGCGCGGACGTCGTACCAGTAGCAGAGCTGGGCGACAAACTGAGAAGGGTTGAAGAAGCACTGCCGGTGGGTGCTGAAGAAGAAGCCAAAGAAGAAGCTGAAGAAGAAGACTGGTTCGTCGCCGGGGTAGAGCTGGGAGTCGAGGGAGTTGTTGGAGATGGAATGTTGCCGGAAGCGCTGACGATGGGAGTCGATGTCGGTATCGATGATGTCGATGACGACTCCGTCGACGTGGTGCGAGCACCGACAACGGTGATGGTCGCCGTAGATGCTTGGGTGGATGCTTGGGCGATTTGCGCGAATAATGGCGCCCAGACTGCGCAGAGCAGAAGAAGAAACATCTTGCCCGGAGACTTCATGGTGATATATATATATATAACTACTGTTGTGTTTCCTTGTTTCCAGAGTGTTGCTTTCTTTTTCGATTCGAGTGCTTTCCTATCTACCTTCCAGGCACGTTGATTTCCTCTAAACCTCTAGAGAAAAGAACAAAGGACGTGGCCAGGAGGAGGCTTCGGGTCAGGGCCACGATGCGATGATGCGATGCGATGCGACCGAGAACTTGAATAACGAACGACACGGGAAATGATTTGAAGTGCGATCGAAATCGAGAGAGAGAGAGAGAGAGAGAGAGAGAGAGAGAGGAGAAAGAGCGGACGACAGAAAAGAGCGTTAAAAGAACGATCACTCTTTCTGCCTTGTCGTCGACTAGTTAATTGATATCAAATCAAAAAAAAAGAGTGACACTAGCTTTGAAACCGGACGGAGATGTGCAGTAGTCTTGTCTCGGTGACAAGCGAGCGAGCGATGAGTCGGGAGGGATGATGATGATGATGATGATGATGATGAGGTCGGAGCGAACGAAAACAACGGTTTATAACGCAGAGCGGAACTTTAAGGGGGTCGGGTCGGCGCGGACGATTAGCAGCCAATCGGAGGGAGAGCTGGGCTTTTAGATGTGATGGTTAAAAAATAGTTAAATGATGTACTCATTGTGTATGTACGGGATAGACTCATAATAATAAATTGAGTAGTGATACTAATCTAGGTACATACATATCATACCTAGTAAAAGACCTAATATATATCATACTACAGTAACTGCTGATTCTATACTAACTAATATATATATTCATATATGATATGCATAAACACATCACTCTGATTCACTAGTAACATGGAACATGTAATGTCCCTGACACTAAACCCCATATGGAGTATATATGCTCCATACATAAGATATGCGCCGAACTAGGCTATCTACGACTGCCGATTGGTTGATGAGTGCCGTGGTTAATCTTGTGGCATATGCTTTATAACTAGTGGTGCGTAGTGTTGGACCTTGGAAATGAATGAAATGAATGAAAGGTCATATACATAGTAGAGGGCAAGAATACCTAATAAAGATCCAACAGAGGGAGCACTGTAGTGACAAACAGTCACAGCTGTATTTTTATGTATTAATAAATATGATCTACAATAATCTTGGCTCCGCATGGTTCTAGTAGATTCTATAATAAATCCCTCAAGAATCCACAATAATTCCAGTTGGAATCGGGGCCACATCGGGTGATGCACGAAAACGGGCCTGCAAGGAGTGGACCGTTTTAAAACCCATTACAGATGATTCGCCAGAATATGTACATGTAGGTCCAAAGATTGCCTGCGCGATTGAGAGGTCAGGATAACCCCGAACTCTTCGCTCTTCGCATGGGTATCGCTAATAATAGGGAGGAGGATCGCCGGATAGATTCACCCCATATACATAGTGGTCTTATTAATTCCCACCCCGAAATTTGAATGTCTCAGACTCTCGGTATATCTATGGGGAAATGACAATCACATGACACATTGAATGAGTTGAAATCGCGGAGCCACTGGGTTGAGTGTTTCTTTCTTTCTTGGGGGGTTTGAATACTAATCATACATCATACATTACAGAATTAAAACATATAAAATATGGTAACCACCCCCCGCCGCCCAGAATAGAATCCATAAGACATAAGAACAGAGCTGAGAGAGAAAACTCCAGAACTCCATGTATCCGCCCAACCGGAACTCCCCTCCCTCTTCTTAAGAAGGTAGTAAGATATACAACATCCATGAATATGAAAAGTCGGTCATGACACGTGTATGACGGGAATGAAATTCGTGAATGATGATGATGATGATGATGCGCCGCAAGATGCTCCTCCCATTCATTCTTACAAAAAGCAGACGGCACTCACAGCCAACATCATCACACCCCAGTATCTGCCAGCCAAATTCAGCACCTTGCCGGTGGGCGCGCCTGAGATAGAAGGGTCAGGGGCGGTAGTGCCATTGACAAGGGTACCGTTGATAAAAATAGTCTTTGTGCCATTGACGACGGCAACCGTGGTGACACTCGAATTCTTTGGATCATCCCCAATGACCGAGCTCAGGAAGTTACTATCGTCATTGCCGTTGTTGTCACACCCACAGACCGAATATTGCTGACAGAGGCACGTCACTGGCAATGTCTGACTTTGTCCGATGGTCGGATTCCAGTATCGATAAGGCCGCGGGTATGGATAGGCATAAACATTCCTGTACAGCCAGAGTCCCGAAAAAAACGAGAGCGCCGTGAGAGGTAGTAAAAACGGGGTGATTCCCTTGGGCGACGGAGTCCCTGCACGATACGGAACTCTGGCTCCCCCAGCATAATATGATCCTCCGCCGTATGGACGAGACGAACCTGAACCACCGCGTGTGTATCCTCCTAGGTTGCTATGTAACCGAGACAGTGTCAGTCGATGCAGCAAGGGAATATTATTTAGCTGCTGCTGCTTACCTTGTTTGTGACCACCCATTACTTCCGCCTCGGCTGTTGCTGTTGCTGTTGGTGTAATAGGTGTTGCTGCTGCTGCCACTCTTGCTGTTGGTATTGCTGTATGAGGTGCTGCCGCTCTTGCTGGTGCTGCTGCCGCTGTTGCTATAAATGCTACCGCCACGACTGCCACTACTACTGCTTCCTCCTCCTCCTCCGCTTCTTCCACCGCCTCCTCCGCTAGAGCCGCCTTTCCTCTTTTTTCTCGACAGTTGTGGCCCATCGACCAGTTCTACCGGCGCGGCTACTGCATTTGACAAGGCAATATCCGAAGACGAATGCGGCAAGGATAGAACAAGGGCAGAGAGAAGGAAAAAGGACCCTGTGGCCAATAAAGCTGACTTCATTTTTTTTTATCTTTCTTGATGGGAAATTGGTGGAAATAGCGCTGATCTGTCTGTTAGACGTCGCAGTTGGATGAGGATGAGAACAGCATGCAAGAGTCATAATCTCTTGAAAGAATGGAACGATGATGTATTTATTACTACTTTTAGTATATAGATGTAATTGATTGATGGAACCATGGCCCATTCTGCCGGCGATGACAAAAAGCTCTCTCTTCCATTTTTCTATATGAAAACTGGCTGAATTCTAGACATTTAAAATATGATATCAGATCATAGGGCTTAGGCACACTTGTAGCATGAGGCTGTGCAGATGGGTTAGCCGTCTTGTGTGACTGATGATTCCATGGATGGAGCCGGCTCTCTTTCAAGAGTATCATACAGATCATTATTATGTAGTCTCAGAAACTATTTGATGAGTGGCAGAGAAATTAATTCCAGGTTGTTGAAACCGCCTCAGCTGGCTGCTTCCGCCTTCCTTCTGTGGCTGTGTGGCTGTATCCCGTATCGGGCACATGGCAGATGATATGCATGCCACCACTACTAACCCACAAGGAGTAAAGCGGAGATTTATGCTTATATTCTTCAGCCCCAACATACAAAAATCATGTCTATGATACATGTCTGGCAGGTACATACCTCGTATTCTATGTAGTATATGTCGATTTTTTGAACCTACATATCCAGCGCAGTGGGAACAATAGATATTATTATTATTAATTCTATTTCCTTCCC
>NPHW01005281.1:0-10286 GCA_002240705.1 Elaphomyces granulatus | reverse complement strand
AGGCTACTCTTTTAACTGCTCCTGGGCTATGCGATGTCGGAGTCAGCAACGGATGGGGCAGGAGAGCCCGAGACCTCTCCTTCCACAGCCATGGTCGATATGGCGGATGCGGTTGTACGTTGGGAAGCCGGGACTGGTATGCAGGATTCCGGGTGCGGCGGCCAGGGGGTTGATATTGCTGGCGGGGTTGGGAAAAACGAGGAGCGCACCTGTTGTAGGCACCGAACTGCTGCTGGGGGCCGGCACATCGAGCAGGCTGGGAACGAGAAATCGCGTTGCCAGTGTGAAAGTTCCACTTGCTGTCCTTGGCTGCTTTTTCGGAGCATTGATCAACTTGGTGTTCGGGGCTGCCGCAGTAGAAGCAAAGATTGAGCTCGCAACGGCGTTGTCGTTCTTGGGCTCGGTCGAGTTCTCGTTGGCCTCGTGTAGCATCCAGAATCATCGGATCTCCATCGGGCAGTTGAGCTGGAGCAGGGGGTTGGGGGACTGTGGTGAGCTGGGGCAAGGGCAATTGGCTCCGTGGCTGATGGCCAAGATCTTGCTTTCTCCTTTGGAGGTGTTCATAATCCTTCTGATTGTGTACAATTTCTGATAGAATGAGCGCCATTCCTCGAAAGCTTCGGCTCTTGGCGTATTGATCTGGATGGCTGTGGCCTTTTGAAGCTCATCGGACGCCTTCAGCTTCAGTGCCTCAATCTTCCGTCTTTCAGTTTTCCCACTCTTCTGTTTTCCCTTCATGAAGAGGTTGTCGAAATCGCGGGAAGCTTCGCGGGAAAGGTCCAAAGTTCTGTACTAGATATCCAGCGAGGCAAAGACAGCATCAATGGATCGCCACTTCCACATTGTGGGATCATGGGGGTTATTGATAATGGTGTCAAAGTCGTTGCGGTTAACATCCTCAGTAAGGAGGCCAGCGACATGTAAAATCTTTTTCATATCTGTCGTGAATGTGAATTTCTACATGCTGCTATTTCTCTCCTTTCTGCCATTTATATTTCTTCAATTCTGCGTCCGCTTTTGCTCGAACTGGAGAACTTAACACGTCGCCGTCTTGAAGAAAAACGAGACGTATCTGAGAGCAAGAAAATGGCTTAAATAGAAGTGGTGCAGCAGGACGGCATACGTCTACTGGTTGTCACACTCTATAATAGAGGTGGTGCAGTAAGACGTTTTGCATCCGTCTGCTGGTTGTCACATCCTATGTTGGTTCAAATGCTTTGCAGGTTGGCCCTTATGTCTTAAATAGAGGTGGTGCAGCAAGACGTCGTTCTCTTGGCAATATCTTTATTTTCGCCAGCGAACGGCTCGTGGTCCTTCGAGACTCGGCGCGAAGTCGGGGTTACATGGCCAGTCGAGGCGAGTCTGGCTGCGAGGTTTTGTATGAGCAAGTTTTGCTCTTCGAGTTGAGTGGACTTCTTGGCAATCTTAACATCCTTCTCGGTGAGCGAGGCATCATTCCAGTGCTCGGAGTGTTCAATGTAGTCTTCAATTGCTTCCAAAATTGCGTTGAATTGTCGAGTGGCACTGCTGTTGACACGAATCATGTTAATTAGTGCCGTGCAGTCAGCCCCGACGCCCGACGTAGTGATAGTAGCAATGCGCGAGAAACCATTCAACAATGTTGTTGGGTAAAGCCTTGCCCCAGGTCGTGCGTTCGGCTATGGAGGGGATATGGTCGTCCATTGCGGTGTCGTGGTCGCGGTCGGGAAGCAGGATCACAGGGAGCAGGTCGGAGGGGGTAGTCGTTCTTTTATCCTATAGAACTTGTCGATCATGGTATGCGCTGAACTCCAACGGACTGGCATATCGATAGGAATGCTGTAATGTGTATAACACAAAGAGCTCGACACTGCTTTTCTAAAGCATCTCTGAATTGGCAGCGGCACCCAAAAACAAGAATAAGAATACGAGTCTTTTGAAGGCAGCTAATCATTGAGGACGATTTGTATTGAGGGTGAAGGATGGTACAGCGTTCGCTCGAATTCGTAGGCATGCTCGGACGGTTCTGCTTTGATTGTTTTCAGCGCTACAGCAAACATAATATTAGTACAAGACATAAAAATTCTTCCTCGGGATTCCTTACCGGCTTGAACTGCAAGATTGATAATATGATTTCGTATTGCTCTTGAACCTTCTTCACAAAGTCGTTCGGTTTAGTGATTGCCCCACCACTGAGGCACCAGAGGTTTCTGTGTTCTGTGTATAACTAGTCCTAATATGGTTAGTACAGTCACGTTTTTAAAATCACGTGAGCAGATGGGAATTTTCACTTTTTGTGAAATTTTACCTCAAGAATGAAATTTCATCTCTAATACCGGATCAGTTCAAGTTCGGCACACCAAGATTCTTCCTTAAATCCAGAAACTCTAGATGAAGCGCGATAGCGGCCGCAAGCATTAATCTAGCTGAAATGCACTAACAAGTGGCGTGGACACAGGCCAAGCACCTCGCATATTCACCTCCGATTCAGAATCGCTGTTCAGACAATCTACCCACTTGCAAAGATTTCCGTGTGTAGCATAAAATCAGCTATGCATTTTTCCAGGGACCCCCTTATGACTAGTCGGTTAGCAATGTTGTATATCCATACTAGTACTATTATTAATAGTAAATAATATCATCTTTAAAATAGATATACGTAGTAACGTAGGGAGTCAGGACTTTATCGTACAAAAAAGACAACAATAGTAGTAGCCCCTGAAGACTACATACACTTCGCCTCAGCCGCCATAGAACCATCACATTCATATCCAAGACATCAATTGATCCACTATCAGCTGTGAGCACAATTAGCCTCGAAAGATTTAAAGCCCTGTCACTGAGCATTTAAGGAATAAATATAACTATAGAATTGATCTATAGAATTGATATATAGATATAGGTGCAGTAATCAAAATACGTACTATGTACTATAGAATCAGCTACGTGACATCGATATCGATCTTTGCGTTCGCAATACTAACTGCACACGTGTAGAGTAATGTATATGTGTTAGATAAAATTGACTAGAGAGATCCTTGAGAATCGAGCAGAAGAAAAGCTGATAACACGTACGCAAGTATTGCTATGCTTCTGACTGGAGTCTGGCCGACTCTGGCGCTGAGTCTTCGTCGAGGTATTGCTGCAGTGTCAATTGTTATATACCGTAGTATTTGCTTCCGAGTCTTCTGGGAAGGAAATACTACGGGAACGCAATTCACACGAGATATGCCCGGTGATGGTGGGAAGATGGATCGCCTTGATTCTGAGGCCCGCAGCAAGTGGAAGGTCATCATGGCTAGCTAGCCAGACTAGGAACAATCGTCTCAGCGTGCGCATGAGACATCACTAGTACAGTAGTACTATCCATCCCTGCCCTTGTAGTGGTGTCTCTGGTTTGAAATACAAAGCCAGGAGCATAGCATTCCCATCATGCTTGGGGCGGTTTCTGCCGTTGTCAGCCCCTTGCAGTCGCTCATGGCATGGCCGCATGGCCACAGACCGATTGAAACATCGCTATGGCTTCACCATAACCGGGGCCTTCTTATGTTGGGTATGTCTTTCTGTTATGTCAAGGGCCACCAAACGGGGTCTTAGACCCGCATGCTCGATACATGCACGTCATCTTTTTTTGTTACGATGATATTGCGCAACTAGCGAGTATTGTATGGACGGCGAACAACCTTGGTGGACACCACAAGCATTAGAGGAAAGAGGAGTTATAGGCTGCGGCGGGATTCGCTTCGGTCTGGACTCTGTGTGAAATACTGTTGGTCAAGACATCTGTCGGAAATATCAGACATGAAAAAGAAGCCACATATTTTGGATACAATAGGTTGCATGATGCTAACCTAGGTGACATTTATGATTTGTTATGAATATTCATTTCCTTAACAAACAATGAAAACATACAGTCAGTTTCCATCATTAAGTGGCCTTAGAAATCGTCTGCGTGTAGACTTCAATGATATTTATTAGCGTCTTTGTGTCCAGATTGCACCCGAGACGAAAGGAAATTAAAATTGCGGAGCTTGAGATTTGAAAACTAATGGGTTTGCATATTAACTTAGCATTCATCTGTGCAACATATATAAGAACCCTGCGGTCAAAGTCCAATTATTGCGAAAGCCGACGGGTACCATACCACCGCATTCTCGCTTGTCGCGCATGTGGAGGCACTGGTAGAATCTACGGGCATAGACATCTTATCTTGTGGCCCGCCCGTTTACATGCATGAAGTACCACACCTCTGATAACACTGTTTGTCCTCCGTCTTTCGAGCCTTTTCCGGCACTTGTCTCATTGAAAGCCGGTCCGTTGCAACCCACGTAAGGCGTGGCGCCGGATGCCTGTTTCAACGCCCACTCGATCTCAGAAAGAGTGTATGCTGTTTTGTTGGACGGGTTGATATTCGCCTGCCCCAGCCACTAGTGAGTAGGATGTTTTCGAAAATAGTAGATGGCAGTGGAGAAGAAGTCAAGCACATCGATATGGGCCGGGGGATCTCCGTAACAAGGCGTATCGAATGTGGAATAGCAGGTGGCATGTTTGGAAAACTCGTGTGCCCACAAATCATAGTTAGGGGAGCCTTGACTAATCCAGTATCTGCATAGAATAATATGCCGTTAATTCGCATCATTTCATGATTCTTAGTACGCGGCGGCGTAAATCCTTACTTATTCATATACGCAAGCAGGTCATACTTCCCAAACGGCTGTAGGAAGGTGTCAATGCTTGGTCCCTTCCAGGGTGGGACAACAGTGCCTGCCGAATTATCTCAGTTTTAACTACTATAGATTCAACTCCCCATCGTCAACGAAGGGAGAAAGATAGCCCGAAATTGATGGAAATAAAATGTTTGGTACCATTTGGCAAACCTGTTGTTGTATTTGGAGACGGGGCTGGATCATATTGTCGGTTCAGATCGCAGTATTGAGTGAACGAGCCATTGCAGAAATCTGGCCAGAGCCCATGGAGGGTCCAGCTCCCCTCCGGTAGTACCTGACCCTTAGCCTCAAGGCCCGTGTAAGTATCCCAGAACTGCGTGCTCAGCACCAGGCCGCCGAATGTCTCGACACAGCAACTGTCGACCTCTCCGAAGCGCGCATTCGCTGAGCAGGACAGAACTGGGTCGACTGAATAGAAGGCCAGTTAGTTTCACGTGTTCATCCAATGATAAAGTCTCAACGAAGGAGTCGACAAACCAAGTACACAGGAGTGATTTAAGTTGCTTTCGCCATAGAGAGAGGCGAACGCGGGGTCGAGGAGAAGAAGCACAGTTATATAGATCAACTGTAAAGCGGGCTGCATGGTGTCTGTTGTGTTCAGACTGCTGGAACGGTGAAATTGGACCACAGCTACAGCAGCAACTTGAACTGTTGAACGTTTCCAATAACCATATGACATATATATGACAACTACCCCCACCTGGGATGCAGTCCACATCCCTGACCCTGGTTGCGTTCAATTCCTTTACATATTTTCATTAGGTCAACTGAAATGGTGCCTGATCCTGCAAGCCCGCGCCGGGGGAATCTGTCCTGCTTCATCCCAGTCTGAAGGAATCCGCAAGCGAGCTATGACAGCTTTGAATTGAAAGTTAAGAGAAGCCGTCTGTGGGATGCAAAGTTGCCAAATCCATTGGCTTTTAGAACCTACAACAACCGGGTTAGCGCCCGGAGTCATTGGCTTTCAACCTTCATTCGAGAAAGCCCAAAGATGCGCCTCATCAAGCATGTGGAGGGGTACATTATCTGCAGCTACAAAATGCGCTATGATGCATATTGATATGAGACGTTAATGAACATGAATAAAAATCTTTGCGAGCTCGCTAATAAAGAGATTGGCTCATAATCTTTGTTCATTACTACTAGTAGTATTATACCTATGTAGTTACTAAAGATCAATAGACAAATTTAATAGGTCTCACTTATCACCACCTTCACCGCACTTCAATTCAAAGAAGGGCCTATGACAGGAAACCAATTAGAGATTGCCGCTCCCCGTTGGCAAGGGTTTATCTTGCGCATGCCGTCTTTTTTTCCCTTAATACCTATGAGGGTTCCAAGCTTTGCTCTACTATGAGCTTAGTTAATTACCTATGGTATAGCTTGATCATTGATCAAACTATCATAGATTAATTATATCCCTACATACATATCATTCATCATTCATTAGTTCTACTTAATAAAAATCTTTTCATACTATTTAGGGAACTAGGTATTCTATAAGGATAATTCAAACGATCGGTTCGAACCTCTAAATCTAAAAAAAACAGACAGGATAAAGATTCTTTGACTAATAAATAAGTCACATGGTATGACATAAACCTCCACATAAGTGGCAGTAGCCACGAGTAGGACCCCCTAGATATTTCCCACTCTTCTCATAACGCCCTTGTTGCCAGCTCGCTTATAGCAGTTTGATCCGAACAGGAAGTTCAGCATCTAGGTACGGTCCTAGCCTTCTACTCAAAGTAGCCCCCTAGCCTTCTAGACATGGACGATTTGAAGTAAGTGTTCTGTATATTGTCGATATTGTTCTTCACGTAGTCCCCTTCTTTTCCCTTTCGTTCAAGTTAGGTAACCTTTGTCTCCTGCTAGTCTGCCACATCTCAGTGATCCGGCTTGAGAGTTTGATCTCTGAGTAAGTTGTTGGTCTGGACTCTGCCCGTCAGTCGAGACAGAGATGCTAGTCCATACTAGACTATTTCCCATCTTTGTAAGAACTAAGAAGTGTTGACCAAAATCCCGGAAGTACCATTGCATACATTTGCAGACCTCACTCGGTTACTGTTAATTGGACACAACTTCCTAAGCCCGGGAAACAAAGATGAGCGTGGATCATAAACACAATTCGAAAAGAGGAGAATTCAAAAAGGCTGCCTACAATGAAATATAATTAAAAAAATTCTTTCTCACTCAACTGACCTTGTTCCCTTCCCGCTTTTCCTTTTGATTATGTTCAACGTTGAAAAGACACCAAATCAGCAACATGAAGTCCAAGTTCTTGGTTTACAGATGCGCCAGCAGATAATCCCCAAACAACATCACCCCAACTGATAAAAGTGTTAAAGAAACAACCTCTCCCCCCCAGAAAAAGGTGGAAATAGTGAATGGCTTTCGCTGAGAGAAACCAGGTCAACTACTGTTATCACTTCGCAAAGTGCAGCTCATAAGCAAGCCATTTCCTTGCGTTCACAGCATCCACATCGAGCCCAGGAGTGCCATAGGTCAACGGTGCAAAGAACAAGAAACTGGAAATTGTAATGGACAAGATTACAATTGTCGCACTCCAAATGGCAATGAAAGATTGACGGCCCATCCTCTCATTCGCCGAGATAAATCGACGTGTAATGGCAGCTTCTCCATTCTTATTACCAGGTTTTACGGTGACAGGGTCAACATTGAAGATAAATTCGACTAGTGCCCCTGCGACCAACGTAGATGCTAGATGAGCAGGTAAATAGTGGTGTAAAAATCGCTGGCGTCCCATAAGCCAGAAAGGGAAGTAGTGAGCCAGCCAACACAGGAACAGGAAGCCGGTACTTTTGTACAAGCGGGAACGGGCGCCAGGACCCCAAACTATAGTGTGTTAGCGCCTCTTACATAAGACAAGAGACAGCCGAAAAGGGTCAACTCACTATCGTCCAAAGCATCGATTCCACGTCTCAATGATAGCTGATCGGCACCGATAATGCCTACAAAGACAGCCAATAAACTACTGGCGACCCACCACCCGATAGGGTTCCCTAAGAAATAGATCTGCTCGCGTGTATCATTCTTTGTCCAAAAACTGACACCTCGTAAGAGGAATGGCCACTGGAATGGTTCGCTAGCATACGGATGGCTGCTGGTCAACGCGGAGTTATGGAAGAACATTGCCCGTTGCAACTCGAAATATTTCCTAAAGAAAGGTAGTTGGGTGACTTTGCGTGTCTCCTTCTTTAGGCGTGGGTGATCAGGATCCAACGATGCAATCTCTTCAACATACCAAAGATTGCTCGACTGGAGGATGTTCTTATTTCCATTAATTTCCGCCTGCTTGAAGGCCCAATCGGGAAGCGGTGTAGTATGAGTCCACATAGCGACGCGGGTAGGGACATGGACCAGCTTGAAGTGGCTGGCCATTGTTCGGAACATCTCATTGCCCTTCCCATTGTCAATCTTGATCTCAAATAAAGTATCGCGACGCCGGTCGCCATCCGCCAACTCTTGTGAAACAGTGGTAAATTCCTGGTTGGTCGGGTAATGCGGAGAGGCAACATCGTGAGTTAGGAGAATGCTCTCTGTGCCTAAATGACGTAGCTGGACGACATCACCATCCTTCACCTTGTGACCAATTGCTGGCAACCCAGTCTCATCCCCCATCTCTTGTGGCAAATCGGTAGTCGGCAAGATCTGCCAATGATTGTTCGTGTCATTATGGGGATACCCGGTAACCTGCTGACCTTGACTAGAAATTCGCCCATCATCATAACGGAGTGGATACCTCTCCATGTGGCTGTGCAGGAAGTTTCGGGTGTCTTTGTGTCGAATTGTGATCGTATCGAAGTACTCAATAGCAAACGCCGATGCGGTTATAGCGCTGTCGCTCAGTGTTTCCTGAAATGCCGGGGTCATGAATTCGTCGCCAGGACCCGACTTAGTCAAGATAGCAAAATGAACCTGAAACCAGAAGAGAAAGAAAAATATGGGAACGCTAATCAACCCGAATAAACGGGCCACGAAATGTTTGCCAAACTCGGGCAGAGTGAGTGCCCCTTCACGACGATTGATATCCAGGAGGCTCCATAGGTCGATGAGGACCGCTGAACCAATGGTGACGAAGGTGAACACCCCGACGTACTTGGTTGAAATGACACCGCTCAGACTGACTCCAGTCAGGAGAAGCCATTTCCACCATTTTCGTCCGAATGGATGCTGCCTCTGTTTGTAAAATTTGACATAGCAGAGAATACTCAGCGCCACAGTGAATACCAAACAGGCATCTAGAAGGATGAGCCTGGTTTCACCAATATGCGCATTGTCGAAGACCATCAACCCAGAAGCGAGAACGCAAGCCGGCAGCGAATATCCGGACTCCCACATAATCAAAAATACCACTGGAATGGTTAGAGAGCCGAGCAGAGCTGGCATCGAGCGAAGGGCGACATAGGGGACATTGTTGTCAATATAGGACTCGCCGATATTATCGAATTCGTAGTGGCCATCATACCCAGCCAACCAGCCAACAAACGCAAGGAGAAGCTTGCCAAATGGCGGGTGGACATCGAAAAAGTAGGTACGCCTAAGATAGTAGGAAGCAAACTACCAGATGAGTTGCGGTTAGCAATTGAATCGAGCATGGGGAATTAAAACCCAAAACCAAAACCATCACCAAACGGTTGTAGAGACAACTAACCTTTCCAAAATGAACTTCATCAAAAACAACTTCATTCGGATAATCGATTTTATAGAACCGTGTTGCGAAAGCGAGCGCGGTCATGATGACTAGAGCGATCCTATAATCCCATTCCCATGCTGGGTTGGATGCCCCCTGAGATGATACAGAGGCAATGTCCATAGATGACGTTCCATCCGCATTCTTCTTCCCACCACCCCTCCTACGGAGAGATGACGGCGGGGAGGAAGTCATTGCGGGAATTCACCGCTGTATTATCAAAGAATTTTAATATTAGGTCGAAGAGGTCCGTTCACCTAGCCTCAGCCTGTTATCTATTTTAGCATCCAGAATCTCAACCAAAGCGTAACTAGATGAGATTAATACTCACATGTAGTCAGTTAGCGCACATGACAACGAGCGTGTGGAAGTTGAAAGGCTTGCTGCTACGAGATGTTATCCGATGGGACAAAACGCCGCGTGTTCTATACGGAGCTTGCACTGGTGCCTCAGGCTGAATGCGGCCGAAGGTTTATCTCCGGAACGGAATAACTACGGCTTGTAAGGCTCTAAGCTTTGAGCTCCTACGGGTAAAATTCCTGCATCGCTCCGTTCGGCGTGCTCATCAGCCCCATGAACTTCATTCATGGGTGAACTTCCCGAAGCGAAGCGTAGGGCCAAGTTCATGGGGCTGATGAGCACACCTCCGCTCCTTGGAATTTTCCCTGCGGGAGGCCCGGGCGGAGAGAGGGAGTGCCAATACCTGTCCGTCGGACAATATTCAGCGCTGAACGATAGACTTTCAGCTAAATCATTGAACAGAATGAGTACGAAAAACCTGTGCTTAATTATTATTAATTATTAATCTATGGTACATTGATTATTAGTCTAATTATTTGGTATGATGGTTGATGGGCGGGGACGAG
>NPHW01005278.1:0-11360 GCA_002240705.1 Elaphomyces granulatus | reverse complement strand
CAGCAGTTGGTGATAAGTAAGGATGTGACCCAGCCGAGTCGCGTCGACATGGATGCGCAACACAAACACAATCTGCAGCAGTTGGTGATAAGTAAGGATCCCTAGTCCATCGTGACCCAACCGAGTCGCGTCGATGTGGACAATCTGCAGCGGCAGGTGGCCATGGTAGGTAATAAGAAGGCTCGTCTTCGTAGATCACAAAAGCCATGCGTAGCACCGTCTCCAGCGCTGTCTCTCCCCAATGATTCTCGAGGGTGACATCTGCTCCCTTCTCCAGCAGAGTGTGCACCATGTCCACGTCCCCGTCTCTTGCAGCCAGGTGTAGGGCCGTATCACCGATATTGTTCCTCGCCTCGAGATCTACTTCGTCCAAGTCCTCTCCAATATGGCATCCTTTCATATCCAGTGTACAAGTTACAATATCCGAAGCAACATTCGTAGCTTCAGTATTGTCTGTGGCGGAAACCTCGGGGTCAGATGGTGCTGCTGCTGCTGCAGGTTCAGGTTCTACCTTATGTCAGTCAGTTCGAACTGAGTCACACTTCGGAGAAGTTCTTAAGAGAGAGAGAGATAGATAGATGATCTTCCGATCTTCCGAGAGAAACTCACCCTCAGGGTTGAAAACCAATGGTTCTAATGAAAGGAATGCAAGGTCCCTACAGCAGTCGTCGCAAAAATAGTCGGTTAACCACGTGCCCCGTGGAATGTTCTTCGCCATCTCCACGATAAGCCTTTTGATGCCAGGGCGAGAGTCCTGGTCGGCGCCAAGCAACTGAGAACACACCATCAAAGGCAGCGCCAGCCGTTTATCATTAAACTTATTAGCTTCTGCCAACCCTTGTAACCAATCATGTAAACTTGCAATATCTCGACCGTAATCGCCATGAACGGACTTTTCCCTCAAGTCCTCGCGACCTTTTCTCAATTCATCGAGACCCTTTCGCAAGTCCTCGAGACTTTTTCCGGCAAGAACTGTGAAGACTTCCAAAAACACGCATCCCAAGGAAAACATGTCCGAAAACACGTCCCTTGTCGTCTCGCCATCCCACAGCTCCGGAGCCTCATATTTCCTGGCATTCGATCCATCAATCTCTGTGCATCCGGGTGTACCCCCGTCATCGACGAGCTCTGCGTCAACACGGAATCCTGTAAAAAGAAAGTTTGATTCATGGATAAGGATACTCTGTGGCTTGATACTCTTCTTCGGGAAATCCACTTGATACATATTTTTAAGCGTCATCAGGAGACATCCAAACAGGCGATAAAGGTTGGACTTCTCTTCCTCTTGGTCCGGGAGGGTGTGAAACTTTTCCAGGTATTCACTGAGATTACAGTCGGCAACCGGTTGAAGGAGAACGCTGAGCTTTGACGGACGGCAGAAGAACCCCTCAACCTGAGCGATATGGCGGTTCCGTGCATATGCTTTCAAAAGGCTTAGCTGTTCTCTGACTTTGCTCAGCTTCGAAGCCACATGAAGGCGTCTGCGTGCGTACTGCTTTCCGTCGAACGCCTGCGAAACCTTTGTAACAGCTCCCAACGTTGCCCCTCGGCCAAGATCCCCTTCCTCTATGAAAGGGGGCAGTCGGTCATCTGAATACCATGGACAATCATCTGCGCCAACCTTCAACAAGTAAAACTTTTGATGGTTCAGAAACCCCTTTCGTTTTTCGTCGTCGGAGATAAACGTCTCCAGCTGGCGTCTGCTCAGAGGCAAATCTTCATCGTCATAAGGCACGCTCTCGGCCAGTTCTCCAAGGCCCACTGTATTGAGGACAACGCTCATCCGAAGCCGACTGATCAGACACTGCAGTGGAAAGTCATTTTTTCGCACTGGGCTCTTCAACGGAAACGTGTCCAGCCCCTCCGGTAGTAGACACTTCCTCCAGTGTTCGAAGAAGAATTGGACAACGGCCTCGCTGCGAAGAATCAACCTCTTGACGCTCTCTTTGTTGGATTTGTCGGATTTGTTAAGTTTGGGGAAGACATCCCATGGTATGTCGGTTACCTTGACATTAAGCCAAAATTCGCTGTCAATTTGATCTTCAAAGATATCGTCCAACCTTCCAAGTAAGTTTCTCAGTGCCATGATCTGTATAGGTTCGGTGGGCTGCTATGATAAAAGGTACTGTTTGCAGTGGGAAGAAAGAGAATGTATCATGGATTGCAAGAAAGTAGTAGCTGTTATCTAGGTATATATGATTGTTTATCCGTACAAAGAACTGAAAGTGGACCCGTTTTTACCACATGCATCAATCCAAATCCGTTTATAGAATGCCGACATGGATGCCTGTCTCTAATTCTATACTTCTGATTTGATCGAATGACCTATTATTGTATACATGATATACATATATCATATATAAAACGCAGTTGACGCTAGTACGGTAGTGCAGCTAGTGCTGTTTCCGCCCCACTTTTCTTTTTTAGCAAACAATACTATGTGGTTAAGCTCCAAACTCTGAAGTGGTGATCAGCGTCAAAAACGTTGGGTTACCCCTGCCTCGCTACAACCTTCCATCAAATGCCACGAGAGTCTAGAGCCGCATGCATCTATCATATTGAGCCGTTCTGCTCAGTGACTGGCAGGTTCACAAATCCGCCGCCCATATCATATATGGTACGGGAAATGTATCTCGAAAGACAGGGAACCCCCTGATTTTCAAACACTGCCTTCAGCATGTTACGACTAGAGCTCTGAGGAACGGAAGAGGGGATTTTAATCCTCCTCATGATCAGTAAGACATACATACTCTCAACTGCTTGCACAATGTATCTATGTGATGTGGCGGCGGCGGAGGCCGCTTTAGCCACTATAAACTAGGCTGATTCTCTGTATGTACGTAAAATATAGACTCTAATACTGATATTTCGCCTAGAAAGACGCATTGTCGCGTTTCGAGCGCTGTTTCGTTCAGGACCTTTATGGGATAGCGGTAGTCACTCTCACAGCTTGGCGAAGAGAATTAGTACTCCGCAGAATTAGAACTGTTCAATGAAGCTATCGTGGAAATGACATCTGCTGGTTCTAGTAGGTGCCAACTAGCTAATGTCTGCTTTGAGCTAGCCCCGATGGTCACTGAGAACACATGATCACGTGGTAAATTGGAACTGTGTAGAGCGCGAAACATGTCTGATACACGGTTAATTACGCATAATACAAACAAAGGGGTTTTTTTATTTTTTTCACCCCTGTTTTGGCTGTGCGACAGGGATAGAAGAGAAGAGACTGGAAGACCCACCTTCATCAGTAAAGTCGTCACCTAAACATAAGATGAAATCTGGAGGCTGCTTGGGGTGGGTTCCATATTCATCCACAAGACGAGATGCGATGGATCCCTTGTTTAAAAACGTTGGTCGAACCTCTAGATTGGCCTTGCCGGCCATCACCTCAACATCCCACCTTTTTGCGACGGTGTCTTCTATGTGCTTCCGACACTCCCTAGCTTGAAACGCCCCGTACTCTGGATCGGCACGGCGATAGTGCCATGTGAGGGCGACCCGCTTCCGTTCGATGAAAGAGCCCTGCGTTCGTTCGGTGTAATGCTGGAAGGCTTCCATGACGTCATTTTGCCAATCCATATTGGTTTGTGCGGCGAGGTTCTCCCAGTCGTCCAATCGCGGTTTGCGGATGAAGCAGCCGTGCTCGGCGCTTAAACCAAGCTCTGGGATATGGCCCATCCATTCATCCAGGAAGGCCTGGTCCCGCCCACTGATAATCCAAACCGCGTTCTTCGGATCCGCTGCCAGGGTCTTGATCGTCCGCAAAACACGGTCAGATGGGATTGCCGCTTGCGGATCCTTGACGATGGGGGTTAGTGTTCCATCATAGTCGAACATGAACAACCGCGTTCGAGCTTTTCGATATTGTTTTAGCAGTTTCGTTCGGTCTAGAACAGGTGTTGTAATCGACTGGTCGAAGGAAGAGAGATTCGTGAGTAGTCGGTGAAGATACTGCTCGCACCAGGTGATCACCATGTTTGACATCACATGCCGGTAGAGTTTGCCATGCTGTTCGGCTTTTTCTTCCTCCGTCATCGACAACGAACGGTCCACAGCAGTGGCAACACCCCCCAAATCCCAGGGGTTGATATGGATTGCGCTGGGAAGCATGGCTGCTGTGCCGGAAAACTCGGATAAGATCAGAGGTCCATGGTGGCCCTGCTGACACAGGATATATTCTAAACTGGTGGTGTTCACGCCATCCCGTACGCTCGTGATCAAGCCGACATCGGCAATCCTCATGAGCGCAAAGTATTCTTGCTCCGAAAGGTATTGCGGATAGTACTGCACGGGCGAGAAGCCCAAGTCTCCATAGCGGCCATTAATTTTCGAGACCAGATTCGAGATCTGGCTGCCAACGTTGCTCTCTGGGTCCTCTTTCTGTTCTTCGATGCTGGTCGGGCTGGTGACTTGAATGAGAACAACGCGGCCCCTCCACTGGGGGTATCGGTCTAAGAAGACGTCGAAGGCCTGTAATTTCTGCGCCACGCCATGGAGGGTGTCCAAACGGTCTCGGCCAACGATGATCTTTTTTCCCGCATACTGCTTCCTGAGCTTAGCCACCGTCTGTTCGATGTCCGGTGTCCCGAAGGCAGCTTTCATCACTCTCTTCACATCGATCCCGGCCGGGAAGACATCCACCGCGGCATGCGCACCGTAGGCATCCACTCCGGCCGAGTTTGAATCAAATCCTAAGATCCGGGTGCAGCAGGACGAGAAATGCCGAGAGTATGAGTATGCCTGGAAACCAATCATGTTGGCGCCTAGGGCGCCGGTGAGGATCTCTTTCCGCTTGGCCAGGCAGCGGAGGTATTCGCTGCTGGGGAAGGGCGAATGAAGAAAGAAGCCGAGATAGATGTTGGGAATTCGCTGCCTGAGGAGGCTCGGGAGCAAAAGCAAGTGATAGTCATGGATCAAAACAATATCTCCAGTCTGGTAGGTCTGCATGATGCGGTCCGCAAATAATCGATTGAGCCGCAAGTAATCGGCCCACCATTTCCGTTCCTTTTTCCCATCTGTCGGGCCATGTTGCTTGTAGTGTAGGAGTGGGTATAACTCCCGCTCGGCATAACGCCTCCATCGACCCTGGTCGTGCCAGTCCATGTCGTCTCCGGGCTCATCGGACTCCGCCGTTAGCCAGACCGGCAGTATTCGACCATATTCGCTCGACCGCAATTGAGCCTCCAGAAGATCCCGGTCGGGGTTGGAGACCCGGATACCCTCCAGTAGTGCATGAGGACCTCTCCGATGGATATCAACGTCCGCCGGAGTCACTGTTTGATTATTATTATTATTATTATTGGGGAAATACGGTGCACGGGAATTAGAGGCCGCCGCGGTTGCGGACCTCGAGCTATCTAGTTGGACGGGATGTGGAGGGTCCCGTTGTTCGCCCTGAATGGATTCAATCTCGCCGGTCCATCCGACCAGAGTGTGGGACCAAGGTGCTTCCGGGGAGGCCAAGTAGGCAAAGGAGTCGAAGAGAGCCGATGTGCCTCGACGAGGCTTCAGCGACTATCCAGCACATGGGGTCAGCGCGATGGTTCCAAGTTCCGCGCGAGAGCTTTACTCAGGACAAAGACGGCCTTACCCAGCCCGATCCCGGTTGGAAGGCCACTTTGTATGGTATGCAGAACGCAGCGCTGATCAGGCGACCCGTTAATTGCAGCCCCGGATGCGCTGTCCGGGGGTCCACCACGGTCATCATGGGCGATTTGCCTCCCACGGGCAGGCTGAGGCGGTGCAAGAGGTCTGCTCCGACGTGAGCATCCCCAGTGGAGGGCGATTTGGCCGTGGAAACATCACTTCCGGGGACCTTGGAGAAAGATGAGGGACTATCCCCCAGGTGCAGTGGTTGTTTGTCTGTTGCGGGGGCTGGAGTTACGGTCGATGCCATCTTATACGACCCTTCTCCCAGAGTTGATATCCCGGGACCGACCATGACAGGGTTGGGTTGATCTGGAGGTGGGATCGGATCCGAGGTTCCTTGCTCGAAAGCCATCGCTCGACGACGGGTGAAGGAGACGCGACTGGTAAAGAGAATGTTAGTTACTATCTGACCAACTGTGAATGGGAAAAGAAAAAAAGGAATGGCAATTGCATCGTATGAATCCAGTCCTGGCTTGATTCCTCCGAGCTTGCATCTCCTTCATTCTCATTATATGTATGTCTGCTCCAACAGAACGTACATACCTTTGTCTTTTATTTCACGGCCGCCATGAGCTCTCTCTCTCTCTGCTTTGTCACTACCCCGCAATTGATCGCGTGCAGGGTTCGAGGGCGAAGGATGTGGTTAAAAGGAAGAGGTGTACTCTACTCGTAGCAGTCGATTTTATTAATAAGTCAAATATTTCTATGGTACCTAATTCATATACATGTACATACAATGACATACATACACGTAGAATATCACTGACGATGTAGGTATGTACGATGTAGTTATACATGTCTATTCTTTGTACCTTGTCGGGATACAATCCCGACAACTTCATGTTCTCCTTCGTCATACATAGGTATGTATGTAGATAGTTTATAGATCTCTATATTTAACAAATCTTCTTCAACGCATTTTTTATTATACGCATTTAGACTACCGAATTTGACGCACCTCCATCCACCAAGCATGCGGAGATTTGCATTTGCCTTTCGATGAGGCTATAAAGAAGCTGGAAGGGTTAGTACGGAGAGAGTTACATATGGACTGCCATGGTGCCTGTTTTCACGGGCTCCAGGTGAGGCAATAATTTATGTAAGCGTTGAATTAATGACTATTAAGGTTTGGTAGTGGGGACACTAAAGTTCGTTAGTATAAGGCCTTGTTGGGTTTAGGTGTGCTAAACCTCTCTATTATTACTAAAGTTGTATCATCATAGGCTTGAGTCGCCTTGTCCGTCCCAACTCTTCTTGACGGAGTCGACGCACATGCACGGCGGTCGTCTAATCTCTTCTTCCAGCTCGATCGCTTTCGGTCCACGATGCCGTTCGTTCTGGGACGGGCTCTCCGCGCTCGAATGCTCGGCTCATCGCTATTCTAAGGTGATCGTGAAGCGGGCACCATCCCCGCGCGCTCCCTGCCGGTGGTATCATCCTTCAATGGTGCGCTTCGAGAATCCCTCAATGATCTTTCCGGACAGTCTGAGGAAGACATTAGAAGTACAACGATTTGGAAATCGGGATCGAGTGCGCAAGGTATTGGATGCAAAACCCAGTCCAAACGTTCTCCGGCTTCAACTCCAGCCAGAAGAATCGACTCCGAGCAAGGAACCCATCACAACGCCAATCACACCGGCTCACAGACGACGAAGGGCAGCGTTCGCCCAGTCAACACAGGGATCCTGGCCGGTAGCTGGAAGACGGAATGGACGTTCTCGAACATCTCTTTCGAAGAAGGGAAGGCGCCCCGCGACCGCTAGGGAACTCCGCTGGGAGGTGAACGAGAGAGAAGGACGCCCAGCCCAGTGCCCGTGGTTGGCATGCCTGGATTCCGCAAATAATGTTGGTGATGGCCTCTCTCGGCTCGATGAGGAGATTAAGTCTCTGGAAAAATATTTGATTCCAAATTCTCAGGAACAGGCCTCGATTGACCGGATATTTCATGGTTTCTCCAGTGTGGTGACAGAGGTTTTGCCCCATGCACCTCAGATGGTGGGATCGAGGAGCACCGGAATGGCGCTCAGTTATTCGAATTTAAACCTCCTCTTCCCCGCCACCAGGCCCAAGTCTTATTTTAATGCGCTACGTGACGTGGAGATGGTTTTGCAGCAGCAGTCTGCCTTTCATTGCCATTTTGATCGGTCTCCGAGCCGCCTTCCAGTGGTGACATGGTTCCACAGTGCGACTGGTTTGCAGCTACGAATATCCTGCATTGAGAACCTTCCAGCCTCTGTGGAGAAAGTCAAACTCTACTGGGCCGAGTATCCTGAGCTGCGTCCGCTGTATGTGGCCATCCGGATGATTCTCGAAGTTCACGGCGTTTTTGGGTCCCACAATTCGTCGATCAGACCTTACGGACTCCTCCTACTGATTATTGCAGTCTTGAAGTTGGATCATAATCAACCGACCAGCCTTGGCGAACAATTACTCCATTTCTTGCACACGTACAGCTCTGTTGTCGATTTCCGAAAAACCGGTGTTGCGGTAGAACCGCCAGGGTTCTTCAATTCTAAAACACTCCAGGGGGAGAATAATATCGCAGCCACCAGCGAGCACCAGCCCGCACAACTTCGTGGTCAGCTGTCTCTCCTCCGGCGCAAAGAAAAGGCGTTACTGAGATCGAACCACCCTTGGGCGGAGCGCCTGTGCATCCAGGACCCAGATAATTACATGAAAGACCTGGGTTCTTCCTGCTTACGCTCGGTAGAACTGCAGAGGATCATGGCGGAGGCACATCAACGGCTCCAAGAGACAATTACCACCTGGAATGGCCGAGGCAGCGCTGCCAAGGATAGTGTCCTCGCTTCGGTGCTCAAGGCCAACTTTACTGAATTTGAAGAACTGCGGAATCGAATTACTCGATACGGTTGAACTGTGGCATGTCAAATAATCATATCATATCATATCGGGGGAGCAACTATGTACATACATACAAGAGTGATGTTCATTTATAAAGATCAAGGCCAATGTCCAGCAAAAGAAAGAAAGCCAGAGACTCTTGCTCGTTCTATGTATTCTAATGCTGTATGATATTACCACAATCATCTCTCTTTCTCTGCTAATATATATCAACACCCTGAACTAGAAGGACTCAGCACCAGACACTTCTCTACAAAGATGAGAGACGCCCGTCCAATAATGTCTGCATCCTTCCCTTGCCCTTCCCAATTTTTGATGTCGAATCTGTCCAAGTATGTACATACATATATCCACTACCTACAAGCATGAGCCTATTTGCTCTGTTAATGGCACAGTGTATTGACGAGATGTATTGCATAGCACTTTTTTAAAAAAAAAAAAAAAGGTTGCTTATTCTCTCAAGGGACTAGTAACTACGATAGTAGACATGTACGAATATACATATGCAGGCCTTGATTGAACAACCATTATTGGAAGAGCATCTTTTGTCTTGCCACTTGGCATAGACCGGAATGTTCGCAGGAAGATTCTTCATATGTACCTATCAATGTAGGTAATATATATAGTCCATTGATCCGATCACAATACTACCTACTATGTATATGATTGTTGTATCCCCTAATAATAATAAATTATAACACCAGGTGTCATCCTTAATTCCTACCTAGGCAGACTGGAGGTATCAAGGTATGCTTTAATGCTTACCTACGGTCCTGGCATATTTATGTTAACCAAATGAGCTTAATATACTGAGACTCGAGGCAAAGTGTTCAAAACGAGAAGGAGAAGTGGAATCATCATCTCCAAGGTTCATTTTGTCAGAATAGGTATAGTATGTGCCTGCATACATCATGATGTAATATTCATCTTGCTGTGTATTGTACGCATTCTGTAGAGTTGGAATGTTGCTAAGACGATAGAGTAAGAACTGATGCTATTTCGATCTATAATTTATCATACATATCTAGAGTATATCGTAGTACATACATAAATTGTGTTTCTTCTGGTGATCACTGAGCCATCCCTCCATATATAATCTATATAGAAGGGATAACTTTGCGGTGTTGGTGAAGAGTGAAATGAGATGGTGTATATTGTACAACGTTTATATAATAAAATAGTAGAGAGGAGCAGGTGCTTTTCTGACGTAGAGTACGGGGTCTTCTAACCGGTCGTCTAGCTGAGGATTTCCATATCTGGTGCCGTAAGAAGTATATAACAAAGTGCTTTGTTTCCTTCAGCTGAGACGGAGACAATGGACTGACTACGAGGGATTCGTCAAGATCCACCTTAACCAATCTCAAGATGAGGACAAGGGATCAGAAGCGACTGACTGTTGGTCTCTAGGCGAGCTTTCTTCTAGCCAGCCATCGTTCCAGCCATCGCTTCTGCTCTCGCTCTGCCTCCAACCCATTCTTGCCAGCCTCGACGCCCACGCCACCCCGATCCTCCACGGCGATGCGCAGCTCTTCTGCCAACAGAGCTTCGGGGCCTCCGCCGCGCACGATCAGCCGGTCATCCACGTCGAGATACTGAGCCCACCGCTTCAGGCGCGGTCGGTAAAGTAGTGGCACCAGGAATGATGGCTGTTGGTGTGTTCGGGCCAGACCTAGAGCTGCACAACCCTGGAGGACCTGCTCCGCGGACGCAGAGGCGGCGAAGTCCATGTCAGCGAAGTTCTCTGCTAGCCAATGCATTTCCTCCTCCGAGCCTGGGGAGATCGGCGTCGCTGACCCGAGTCGGGCTTGGATGGTAGAGAAGGAAGCACGCTTGCGCTCTGCCTTTGCCGTTTGCCGCTTGTCCAGCTGCTTCGGGACTCGACAGGTCGAAGGGGTGACAGCATCTCCGAGAAAGACGATGATTAGGGGAGTCAATTCCCCGCAGATGAGTAGAATGAAGGCGAAAGGGATTAGACGACGCACGTCATTAGCGGACCGACGCACCAGTTGGAAATCAGAGCGACTCAGGTTGAGCGCCGTGACGGTCGTCAGGAATGCAGAACCAACACCACCCGAAGACGGAGGAGGTGAGGTAGGGAGATAGAGAGGAAGGCCTAGTGAGCGCCGCAGGGGCAGGGATGCGCGATAGTTGTGATAGACATTCTTCAATCCAGTTTTGAAAAATGTGTAATACGCTCGTCCCAGGCCAATGTACCGTGAGAACTTCTCCCCGACGGATGCCGAAGGGCCAAGCGGAGCTGGGAGGTCAAGGGATCCAGGACGTGTGGTCGCTGGAGGGTTCACATTCGAGAGAGTCGTCGTCACAATGGATGGGGAGGATGGGTTTGACGAGGAGGAGGATGGAGGCTGGCTCTGGACCGGCAATGATCGCTGTTGCTTGGCCGACGAAGATGATGAAGCATATCTCCGAGAATTTGCGCTGACCAAGAAGGTGATCGAGTTTGGATGGAATTTGACCAAGCCATTCTCACCGTGTCGCAACGCTGAAGGAAATGTAGAAAAGGAGTGGCACTGCACTGAGCTCGTGCAGCGGGCACAGAACAGAGAGGAGATCATGACATGTAGATTGAATCGCTTGACGGACGCGTTATGTAAGAGATAATAAATGGCTCTGCATGACTGCATGAGGTCGACCTTACATACTTTTTTCGAAGCGGTGAGCTTTGCGAGCCTGAAGGGGCAGGCAGTCAGAACCCTGTAATAATATAAAGAATGCGATGACTTTGTCGACATGTACAGGCCAGACTTGCTAACAAGCAAGCAAACAAGAAGGGATGTTCATACTTGCTTGCTTGCCAAGATCAGCGTTGAAAACTTGCTTGCTTGCTT
>NPHW01005265.1:0-11960 GCA_002240705.1 Elaphomyces granulatus | reverse complement strand
GCCCTTGATAAACTGCTTCATTCAGGGCTTCATTTATCCAAGAGGGTCACGGGTACGACTGTTATAAAGGAACCTTTTGCAAGGTCAACCTTAGAGATCCTTTAGCTTCTTCCACAAGGAATCCACTAGTATATTGAGATCGAAGAAGTAAAGTAGAAGTAAGAAAATGGGAAAGGGACTATCTCAGGCACTATGGGAAATGGTAGCAAGTGACCTTAAAGGACTTAGATACTAATCTAACAACTTGAACGGTTAATCTACCATTTCCCATAGTGCCTGAGATAGTCCCTTTCCCATTTTCTTACTTCTACTTTACTTCTGTTATCCTTCGATCTCAATATACTAGTGGATTCCTTGTGGAAGAAGCTAAAGGATCTCAAAGGTTGACCTTGCAAAAGGTTCCTTTATAACAACGACCCACGCCCAAGTCTGGTTTTAACCGGGGGCTTCGAATTCACTCACAAACAGCCAAGTTATACACGGCACTAGATCCCTATTCCAAGCGCTCCTTTCGAAGTGTACTCGTTGGAGGATAAATTGCGTGCCACCCATTCTGTTCCAGTGTTCGCTTAATTCCTGGTAAGGAGGAATGGGAAGACAATGAGTGAGCTAAGGCATTCTGGGACGACGTTCTGCGTTACTCTTCTGATCTAGTACAAGTTAAACTCCTTGCCCTTGTAAGATGCAACAGTGACGATGGCAGTTTCATGGTGACTCATAGGAATGTGAGTAAACCATGGTTAAGGAGCTGAAATCGGTGTCAAAAAGAGAGAGACTACCTTGACTAAAATACATAGAAGGGTTCCCGAGTTACACGATATATAGCAACTCCCAGATCGTTATCTCCCTCCATGTCTGGTTTCACTTCATTCATCCGGGAAATCTTATCACGGAAACCAAAAACAAAAATGCCTTCCTCAGTCCACTCGTCATTCGAGTTGAAGCCTTCGAGCGAATGCGAAGCAGTATCAGCTGTCCCAATAAAAACACCCTCCCCAGAAGACTGGTTGTGGATAGAAAAAGGCGATATTGCGCTTACAAAAGCAGCGAAATGCTTACGAGACAGAGGCATCCCGATCGTGGAGTATAGAGAAGAACTACACTACCGATTTGATCCGGTGGAATTTCAACTGGTGAGACCAATATTAGTTAATGGACCGCAGCTTTTCTTTAGCTAACCGGTAATTTTCCAGACTGCAGAGTTGGCTGTGCTCGATAAACATTTGCCGCTCGTGTCTCAGATTCTCCTCGAGAATGGATTCCCCATAGATGGGTGTTCCCAAGAATCAGACGAGACTGCAGGTGTGATGCATACCATTCACATTAATGAAGAGGGCTATGCCTTACGCAAAACGCGTGCCCATCTATGCCCTCTCTCATTTGTTGATCTTACACCAGAGGAAGCTAGATCTGCTTCCAACAAGCCCCCGGCCATTCTGACCTGCAAACCTCCTAATTCCACGCAGTCTGTCATACACCACCTTCTCAGACGTCCAATCCACGACCCTGAAAGAGAGAAGGTCTACAGGGAACTTCTTGGTTCCATGGTCTATTTCGTCCTTCGTGGGCCGCCACTCAAGGAAAAAGAAGAGACCGACGAAGAATTCGAGAAGAGAGCCCAACAAGCAGTTATTACAGTGGAAAAACTGGACTTGAGATGTACGGATCAGAAGTATCTTGATATTGTTGAAAACATTATCCGTGACATTGAGACACTGTCTGCCTCGGGCTGTTGATATTCCCATCGTCGACGATTCGTCGTGTGATCACACGGTTAATAAGTGCAGGTGTTTTTAGCTGCTGATTGGCCGGATATTCGGGATCTGGCCTTTACATATATCATATCATACATGTATGTATGCAATAGAACAATCAAAGCACTAGTCTCTCTCTTACCTACTTTGTCTACCATATTTCTTTCTCACTCCTCCTTTTAAAGTAGTGTAATACCTGCCACATTGGCAGGCCTATCGATCAGTTCATTTCAAAAGACTACATAACATGTTTATCAAGGATTAGAGCAAAGTGTCTTTTAAGGTATCTCTCTCTATTCGATAATCGCTTTCGGCTTCGGCGATTAGAATAATCTACCTATGATATGTAGGTAGCTCAGAATCGGACATATCCTGCAGGAAAGCACACCTACCTACCTAGATATCTACAGCAATGCACATCCACATGCAGAAGCTACATAGACATCTCGTCGAGTCACTCCCTCCACCTCTAACTCAGCTCCTCGCACCTAGCTAGCGTGCCTACACACGGGGCGTCTCCCTTATTAGTTACATTGGCTCCGCGAGGCAACGAAGGAAATTTAGGTAAAATGTGATACAACATGAACGAAACAAGTTAAAATGAGAATCTCCCTATGATTAGGTACATACTCTTCGACCGATAATGATATCTAGATCTGTTCGAGTACTTATATGCTCGAGGAAATCGGATTTAAGTGAGCAGCCACATTGGGGATTATTCATACTACTAGGCAGCTAGCGTTAAAGTACGTCTAAGTATAGATAACTTCCTTACCTCACCTCTGCCCAGTTGGAACTTCTAGAGATGAAATTATGAAGTGGATCTTGATCCGGCTGGTATGATTATTAGTAGGTATATATACGATGTGCGGCCCCCAAGCACATAGCTTTATCCAGCTCACACAACATGCCAACATGCATGTGTTAAATGAGTAATCATTCTTCAAGCAAGCAAGAACCAAGTCTGCTATACTACGTACGCCAGGGCTTTGAGTACATAATGTACCATAAAGGTTAACTATCCGTAACAAAAGAAGGATCGGAGTCAAAAACCATCTAGAATAATGCACCTCCTCTCGTCAAAACACGAGGCCCCCATCATTAAAAGCGAAAAGAAAAGAAAAAACTCCTCTATCAATGCCAATACACAAGAATCATACACGCTGAATCGCTTCAGCACAATCAATCACCACTCTTGCTCCACAAGCCAACAATTCCCGCAGGCTATCTAAAGCAGAGAGATTACATTCGCAGTAATCTCCTGTGGTGAATGTCCAAATATATAAATATTACTAAATAGACATTATATCAAGCAGACGCAGGTCGTCCGTCGTAGGCGACAACTTGAAACGGGACCAACTATGGAGAGATAGGTGAGAAGAAAAATTGAAAAAGTATGCCGACAAATACATTGCACGTAAATAAGAATAGGACAAAAGGATAGAGAATAAAAGAGGCGTAGGACATGAAAATAGTAAATTCGTGGAAGAAAGAGCATCAGAAAGAGTATTCGATAGAAAGTGATATCATGATAGTGGTTTCAGTAGTTGGATGACTGAGGTTAATGTATGTATAACGAAACGCAACCTTCCGAGGCATCAATGGGCGAGGCTCCTCAATGTGGTTGCAAATGACGGTGGACCTTGAAAATGATTGTAGAGAAAATTATTTGCTTTGTAAGCTTATACAGACGTTAGAAGCAATTGTGTGCAACAACAGTGCATCCGTACGTTTGCTGCTTCTTATTAGGCATGGGTAGCACCGCTGGGGGACCGTAAGAACGGCTGTATGATACTGCGCTTCCTGTCTTCCGACGTACGTCTCTCCTTCTCTTTTGTGGGGGGTGGAGAGGAAGAAGAGATCATAGCATCAGCCAAAATTGAGGCCAACGTGAATTCGACCTCCTGACGTCTTAACCATCCTAGGCTATTATCGATGCTCGACGACGTAAGCGTCCGTTTTCTGCGCTGTAGGTTGCCACTAGATATGAAAGATGAGGATGAGAGAACGGGTGAAAAGGATTCTGGAGGATTTCTTGATTCTGATGTGGTCGGTGTAGCCGGCAATAGCGCAGGAGCAGGCGTTGAAGGAGTGTTGGAAATGGTGGCGATTTCGTTTGTGATGCGAGCGAGCATGAAGGTTAGGAAGGTAAATGAAACGCTGTGAACTGGAGAGAATACAAGAGAATCTACAATCCAATTCTGAAATTCCTCAGTGGATAGAGGGAAACTTTTCGACTTCTCCCATGCAACTAATTGTTGCTCCATATCCAGCCAAACAAGGGTGGGGATTACTCCATCCTGAAGAGAATGCAGAAAGGCGATTATTGTCTCAGAGAGAATCTCCAGCCGGTGGAGAGAGTGAGTCTCGGGTGGGAAGGCAGAGTTGAGAGAATTACCAGTGTCAAGAGCTTCGCGGACAGATGAAAGGAAAAGTTCTCTCTCTGCACGATCTCTGAGTGTCCACGTTTCTGGCTTAAAAGGCCAGCCTGGGCCATGGGGTTCAGACACCCAAGGCGGCAATCCTTCATCAGCTCCTTTGATCATGCTCCACTCAGCGACAGCGCGTTCAGTTAAATCGGAGATCGCTTCTGTCAATTTAAATAGTTCACGGGGGGCGGAGAGACGGTCTTTAAATCCTGGTGATGCCACTGTCCTAAGGCTACGGGCGCCGTCTTCAGGAATTCGGGTGAGTTCTTCCAAGGTACGACCAAAGCAAGTTGGCAGCCATTTCCCGTAAACTGGAATAAAATGATCCCGGCCGTTTTTGACTCTCAGCACCACAATTTCCTCGATCTTAGCTTCACCGGTATTAAGTGAACGAACGTGATCGATATCTTGTATACATGTCGTGAGCTCCACATTCACCGAGTCTCCGGGGGCGAGGTCATACTCGTCCGAAGAGCCCTCGCTTTTGTCATTTCGATTCCGATTGCTAGCTGGCCAGTCAACGCGAATTCTTAGCCAAGAAGGACGTTTATCTCCTCCAACGAAAGGTCTTGGGGACAGAGAAAAGCAAGCGGAAATCCTGCCAGTGTTCGCGAGAGTCAACCCACGATGGATCAAAACATCAAAAGGGACGTCACCGAAATCTACAGCGTTCGCATCTGCAATAACGTTGCCGCTGCTGGTGGCACCACTGTCATACCCTTGATGGTCAATTACTACCGTAAGGCTCGGACGAGTCTCGTTCTCTTCCCGGTCCAAATGGCGGACGACTTCCTGGTGTACCCTAGCCTTAAGTTCTGGTATGACGGCCTTATATGACAAAGTAAATTCTGCGTCCAGAGGTTTATGATCTGAAGAAACAATCCTTTGATGAGAGGAGTAGTGAGTAAGCTGCAGTGGCTCATGAAAAAATTCCTGTACTTGCGTCGGGGCAGGGTTCCCCGTAAAATCGTCGGTCTCGTCATAGTCTTCAAACTCGTTTGCAGCATCAACATCAGGATCATAGTCGAACAGTATGCTATCATCATCTACGGCCTTTTCCAAGCCGCGGGCTTTCATCTCTTCATCCCGCTTTCGGGCCTCCGCAGCGTTTCTCTCTCGTTGTTCATAATTCGCCCTGTCTTGCTTTGAGCGATAGAGGATTCGGTCACACCAACTTGGGCCCCGCTGTTTCTCACTGGAATCAAACATGGCAATGCTTCCGATGTCATACTTATAAGTAGGGAGAAAGTGAATCTCCCCTTCCCTCCAACCCTCATGAAAAGATCTCCCTTGCTTTTGCTGGCCTCGAAGTTGGTCATGTGAGAGTAAAGACGTAAGGGTTGTCTGGAGGGAAGCCGGGTCAGAGTATGGGTCTACATCATCGTCCGCTAGACGACTTGGGCCACCCGTAGAATAAGGACTGGAAACCTGGTTTATAGGTACTGGTGGTGAAGGTCTATCGTCATCTTGAGGCCCCAAGTGTGGCGAAGGCAGATCCTTATCGATCTTTGCATCCAACTGGCCGGCCATATCATACTCATTTCTGGTATGTAGGGTGAGCAGTCGCCGGACGTCGTCTCCGGGGATATCATCCAGGCGGTAATTCAGATCTCCAAACCAAAAGGCAAAATCTTCCCCACCGATGATATCGGTTGGATCCTCGCAGAGTAGATCTTCGAGATCGATAGGGTCGAACTTGGTGCGACTAATAATCTGGGCGGCATCCCAATTCCGCCGTTCTAAGCTGCTCCTGTCTGCTCCAGCTGCCAAATGGCAGTTAATGAAAACTAAACTCGTTGTCTCGCCAAGGACGATGCGACTAATAACAGCGCCTTTATTTCCCATATAGCCCATTAAGCCGGTACCGACGCTGGTCGTCTTGATAGAAGAAATGGTGGGGGCAATGGAGGGAGCGGCATATACCAGGAGCAGCAATCCCACCAGCTGAGAGTCGGCAATCAGCTGGTAGCCAGGGGGGAGAGCTTTCTGGACAGCTACTTTCCATCGATTCGAAGGGCCTGGGTCCACGTAGGGTCTGAACGTCTCAGCTGGCGATGAGACATCAACGATTTCTTGTAGTCCGAGCACATATATTCCCACGTCTTCCGGATTCGAACGCTCAACATCCTTCAGGCCAGCAGGCTGGAACTCCTCCCATTGCTCCCCTCCTCCCTCCTGCAGTGCCTGCGCTTTCCCGTCCACAAACCACGTGCCTACATCTTGCTCTGTGCCTGGAATGGAGGCTACATTCCACGTTCCCACCTTGACGCAAACCGTCCGTTCGCGAATGTATTCCGCCTTCCTGGCTCTAACGGCCTGAGAGAGAGACGAGAGATCGCAGGCGATGAGGTCTTGCGGGCCATCATCGGGTTCTTCTGGAAATGAACCAGGAGGTTCTCGACAGTAGGCGGAGGTAGTCGGGTGGCCCTCTATTAAAGAAGACATCTTTCAAAAGCAGCTGAGGACAGCAAAACCAGACCTGTCGTCCGCATGGTTTTCTAGCCTCTCTACCCTAAGACAGCCGGGTCCTTATAAGACCTGAGTGACGAGAGTCTCAAGCAAGCAATGAGCAGTCCCACTTGGGGTTAAAAATGCGGCAACCGTCAGTCCTGAAGACAGATGATCTCACAGGTAGAAGCAACTGGTAGACAGCACCAAAACAGGCCGGAGCCATCGCGTGGTATATTTTTGAAGTGTGTTAAGCGATTTAGATACGAAGCCCGCAGTTCTTGTTCATCACGGGATGCATGGGAAGCGACCTGCTGATACTGGTGATAAAAAGTTGGCGCGGCGGGGTTTGTCTCAGTCTCTCAGAGCTGCGATCGAGTCTGAGAGATGCACAATAACAGCGGTGGTTCAAAGAGAGGGGCAGTCTAAGGGGTAAGAGAGTGGAAGGTGGAGAACAAGACCAAAATGATTTTAAAAGAAGATGACGATAACGACGAAGATGCAGACTGTTTAAACACGACGCAATAGATCTATCCAGACTGGTCTGTGTGTTAAGGCTATGTAGATATATGTATGATTCAAGACTGCCAGATACCAACTATATACCTAGGTAACTATTGGAACTAGGTAGGTACACTAGGTAGTTTTATGTACAGTACCTGAGACAGTGCTATGATTGCTGAGTCTCGTTACGATAGAAGTTTCCAGGGCAGACGATCCAAGCTTCTTCTTCTGGGGTGGCACATATCACGGCCCTCTTCTTCCGAAACTACAGCTACGACGGAAAGTCGTATTTATCTCTGATCAGATGAATGCTTTTGCAGAATCAGATCAGGATAGAGCAAACTCGCAAACAGAAGGGACTCAAGGGAGAGTCGACCAGTTACAGAAAGAAAGTTATCTAGAGCCATTGACCTCTTCGCGGCGGTGATCGTTAGAGCACAGTCGAAATAGACATACCGGTCCCTAGCTGCACTTCCTCCCAAAAAACCCGGTCCGCTGGGTTGTAGGACGACGCCTGTTAAAGTAAATAGTATCAGCTGATTTGGGGCCTACTTCCTCCATTGTCATCGACATATTAGAAGGCTTTGCTCACAGCAGACCGGTACTCCCGAAATGCCTAAGCGCCTCAAAGCGCGAGCCATTGAGGTAATGTTCTGGGTGGCTTCATCGCGCCCGGAAAACAACGCTGAAATCTCAGACTTCGAAAACCCGGA
The DNA here is from genome assembly GCA_002240705.1 of Elaphomyces granulatus. NCBI lineage: Eukaryota > Fungi > Ascomycota > Eurotiomycetes > Eurotiales > Elaphomycetaceae > Elaphomyces > Elaphomyces granulatus. Next base: position 4,112 of record NPHW01005265.1, on the reverse strand, counting down.
CTCCATCAGATGGGGACGGTCGACTGTGGCCGGTAGCCTTCTTTCTCTGGGCTACTCTACCTCCTCTTCTGTCTATTCTATTTCGCGCTATCCCAGCTTGTACAGGAGGGCATCCTTCGGGAGGGATTGTTGCGAAACTCTGCGAAATCTAAGGAAACAGCATCGCAATGGACAGCCCACTTTTCTGGACGTTCGAATTGGGTCGGTTTGTCCACGGTGATCTGCCTTGAATTCCTTGGCTAAGGCCTTTGCACAAGATTCGACCGTCTGCCTTCGAGTCCTCGGCAGGACTGGGGATACATATGTACAAGGCATTTTACTGGTATTTACGTACGACGGCAAAAATGTCGAGACGGTACTAGGCGGGTCGTTAACGGTGGATCAGGAAGCGAGGAATATGATTAGCCGATGCATGAGAATCTGTACATCGATATAATAGCTTACCATCTGTAGGATTGAAGAAGGCAACAGATTTGCAATGATGGGGAAATGATGATTGACGTGACAGTCAAACGACAAGAGGATCAAGAAAGTGATATTGTAGCTGGCGGAACTATATAAATCCGAAGGTGGGTCTGAGCACTGGGGCTAACCTGAATTTTCCTGAAAGAGCTAGCCGCGGGACAACCCGAACCGCAGGTTATTTGCCTCAGGTATGATACTCTTCCCTGGCACATTCACTGTCGAACTCGACATACACTCTGGAAAAAAGTGGCCTCCAACAAATCTTTAATGAAGTATTCCTTCCAGCTTTTCCCCTGTCTGTACGAATTATCAAGCAGTGTGTACGATGACACCTCGCAGAGCTCGAGACAGCCGACCTGGAAGTATCAACTATCAGACTCAGAGTCAACCTCACCAACTGCTGCAGCAGTCCTCTGCGGGCCCACTCGATTATGAGTCCGACTCTCTATATTTTCCTGATGCCCCGCAACACGCAGCAGGCGCAAATCTGATGCCGCCTCCTCCCACACGCTCCAATGAGGAGCTCAACCTCTCCGTCCTACGTCGCCACAACGCCTCCATCGCTTCAATTCTCTCCTTAGCTCCCTACGCCGTAGTTTATATCTTCAGCCCAACCACTAAGCAGTGGGAAAAGAGTGGGGTGGAAGGAAGCATGTTTGTCTACCAGTTGGTACAAGGGCCTTTGGGCGAGGATCGTTATGGTGTCTTAGTGTTAAATCGACGGGGGCTGAACAATTTCGACATCCGTCTCACTGACGGGGAGAATGTCGAACTGACGGAGGAATACGTCATTCTTAAAATCGATGACAACGATGTAGAGGATAGCGACGAATTGGGAGGCGGAAGGCAGTCGGGAATCTACGGTCTCTGGATCTACTCCGAGCCACCGCCTAATTCAACCTCGGAGACAAGGTCTATCAATGCTCAGGTGATCAAGGAGTGTGCGGTTCATGCCGGACGGAGCGTGACACTTGCGCGAGAGCGCGATCACCAGAATGGACATCCGCAGCCATCCTTCTCCAGTGTGCCAATGGGCCGCCAGATTTCATTGAAGGAGTTATTTGGACAGCAGAGGGCGCAGGACGATGAGTGGAGTGTGAAAGTGCATAGTCCGAGTCCACTAGAACCAGAGCCACCGTCGCAGAGGGCGGGGCAGGATGTTTTAGGAAATCTGTTTCGAAGAGCAGGGCTAGCATATCAAGCTGGGCAAAAGATATCATAGATCGCAGCTGTCGGAGAGAACACCTTACGATGTTAAATTCAGAACGCGACATTATCCTTGCTCGAGATTAGATACCCACAGCATTCGACCAATCCAACCCAATTGTCCCAATTCCTCTATTTATATAAAGATAGTATACTACATATATTTGCTCACAGTAGCAGGCACGGGAACAACCACAGTCTGCTGTGGATTACAATTAACCCACAAGAATGTCTTCTATGTATCCAGCAACTTTCCGCGCCATGACATCGCTATGCCCTGTAGACAACATATCAGTCACCGTCTATTTCCCATTCTTATCCATAAACCTTGAAGGACAAAACACAACGAACGGAATAACGAAGCAACACAAACTTACGGATAGAAAATCCATGTGGCAATCCATCCTCGCAAACAACCATCTTTGGCCCACCACATTTACCTCTCATGGCGATGATCTCATCTCTTGTCCGCTCTGCCACCCAGTGGTCGTTGCGGCCGAAATAGAAGACCAATTTGGGCTTGGGTGTCTTCACATCACCGCATGGCATTCCCCAGATATCGTCGCTCCATTTGTCTGTCGATATATCGCGCATCTCGTCAGTAGCCATATACCTATCACCCACATAGAAGCGAGGCATTGCTGTCAGTTCGGTTCCTTTCCAATCCTTCTATCTGCCACCATATTGTCACGAAGTCAATCTGCGCAATAATAGATGAAAGGCAAGTAGCAGGGAAAGTGGAAAATGGAGTATACGCACAATGCCTGCCTCACTCCGCTCTTGCTTTTCAAGAAAGCTAAAGTTGTACCGGTATTATCCCCAGCTGGAAACCGCGTGACCAGCCTGATTAGAAAGCGGAGGAGTGCGTCGGGAAAGACAATTGTTAGGAATTTGACTAGGAGACTGACTAGGAGAGCTAGTTGTGGAATAAAGTATAGTAATAGCTTTAAATCAGGGCTTGATGTCAGTTATGTACATTTGTATATAGTAAGCAGAGAGATGAGAGGAAAGCCCATACTGTCAATCTCCATCCAGCAGGCGACACGGCTATATCCATAACCGCTGGAAAGAGCAGGACGGCGCCAATGATGTCAAACTCTGACCCAAAGGTTTTCTCTCGATGTCTCCGCAGAATCTCCATAGAGATGTAGCCGCCAACTGAGTGTCCCACGAGGATAACTCGTGGCCGCTTCAGCCACTTCTTTTCATTGGGTGCAATGCTGTTGCTCGACCCGTTTGCATACATGAAGGCACTTAGCTTGCTCTGAACGAAGTCAATTTGTTGCTCTAGGCCATACAATTTTGCCGGGTCACCTCTGGCTTCCTTATTGGTATCACCGTCGCCAGTCTCCAAGGAGTCGATTTCAAAGCCCGCAAAACTCGCCCCGTAGATATTAAATATATGCGTATTAGAACAACCGCTTTCGGATAGGCCGTGGATGAAGCGTGATGAGAGTTCTGCCGAAAGAAGAGAGAGAAAAGTATGATAATAGCCTATTAATCCCGGATTCCCACAGATGAAGAAGATTGAAGTTGGAGGCTCGGATTGGGATGTGGTTCGAGAAGCTGTACTGGCAGCAAAGGTATTTGGAGTGATCTTAAAGTCGGCCATTTTTTTTGGGTCTCTTGATTTAAGGGACAGAAATCGAAACAATTGGACCAAGCAAAACAAAATATTAGAGATATCATAGAATATTCCTGTGCACAGAACGACTTTATATGCTTAATAAATGTATGTGGCCAGTCACAGCGTTGATGATATTCACACCCGGCTATTGTATAAATTTTCAAATAAAAGGCTTCATATCCACCGACAATATGATAAAAACTTCAGGGAAAATTCTGCATGTGGGAAGACCAGCGGGTGAAGAAATAAATTAGGTGATCGCATGCTTTTTATTACACTGACATTGAAGAAAGAATATTGTATGTGGGGTGCGCACACCGTTTTTATGTACATAACGATGTATGTATTAAACTGCCCTACAACCATGATGTATATCGCTTCTATCATACATAGGTACCATAGGCAGGGAATTCTATGATAGAAAAGACTTTACTAAGGTCGGCGGCGCTCCTCATAACTAGTTTAGATATGTAGCCGCAAGCCTGATACCTTTCCCTCTATACGGTATGTATACCCGTTGTTGACAGCCTGTAGAGGCGTCAAACGCCGTCAATGTTTTGACTGAGTAAAGAAAGTTCTGGGAATCGCGTATTGGGCCTCTTGGAATCCGTTAGGCATACTACAGTATGGCCATAGGAATCTGTTATCGTAGAGTATAGAAATCCTCTTAGGCTATGTTCGAGTTCGGAGTTCCGTTCCGTTTCCGTTGCAACCCAAAAGAGAAAGAGGGTGCAGAAATATAACCGCAGCCACCTTTCCTAAATTATTCTAATGGAAACTGATGGACTGTTCGGTCCACTGCCGTTTACTCCCG
>NPHW01005263.1:0-17223 GCA_002240705.1 Elaphomyces granulatus | reverse complement strand
GCCGTGTTGTGCCAAAAAATATTAGCATGAACACACAATACGGATAGTCGGATAGCAATTCTCATTAAAATAAATACCTCAAAATCCACCTAGCCTCTTATTGCCGCCATCCTTCAATAATAAAACTACCTATGTAGGTAAGGTCCGCAATGTATCCATGCCCATCGAAAAGCATCGTATCCCCTAAATATACCGTCCGAGGCTAATAAATAAACACTCAATGTCCATGCTACTTACGCTATTGGTATTCGCTCTTATTTGCCCTCAATATCCACTATGTTTGGTCCTCCTTTGTGTGCTTTATTCGGGAAGAATCATTATTCGAGGCCACTCATCTGAGACATCTTCAAACTTTTCCGGCCAATCTATGTAGTTCAACTGCCGGGTACATTTTTTGTCTCTCCGCCTCGCGACTTGTGACTCTCTTCCCCTGCCAAGTACCCTCGCACTTGGTAAGATTGGAACACGGCGACCCTTGGGCGGACATTCTCCTGGCCTTAGGAAAGGAAATTACGGTATTTAGTAATATACATGAGAGGTTGTATGAGCCTTTCTCTGCTTTGCTTGTGGCGGATTACTTAGGGCAATTCCCTCCCAGCTTCGGATCATGGAGAGTTCACTACTCACTATGTATGATATGTGCCAATCCTGTAAAGATTCTACAGATTAACAGGAGGAAGAGTCGAAGAGGGAAACAAACTTGCCCTCCACCCCCGCACCAGGTATTCTTGTTGCATCGACGTTCTCCTCGATAACTAGCACGGTCCTCCGGTCGGGAAGAGAAGGAGAAGATGAGGATAAATAGAAGCCTTATTAGTACTACATACGTGCTATTATTGATATCAACTCCATCCGGTCTTTGGCCAACATATTAGATAGCCAGATTTATGTATGATTGCATGAAAATGTAATGCAAGGTAAAAAATTACCTCGAAAACGTACTGAACTTTACAACTGTATTATGGGAGGAGATTCCTGCTTTTCAGAGGTTTCTGTACTTATCTATCTCAACGCCAATACACTCCGCAATCCCCGAGCAGGTAGAGCCATGTGAAATACGTAAACAGAGAAAAAAACCCCCATTTCTTACAAAACATTCATGGACAAGTTATAATTAGCGGCGAAACCAGGGATAGCCATCCGATCGAGGGGTATAAAATCAGTCCCCTTTTATCCCTAGGCAGGAGATACGTTTTCTTTTTTCCATTTTTGGCATGATCAAGGAGGGTGGCGATAGAACATGGGGTGATCGAGCAAGGGTTGATGATTTCGTGTCACATTAAACAAGATCTCTCTTTACAAATTCACCTAGGAGAGATTTGCCCAGGGCGGCGGGACTCCTCTCCACAATGACCCCCGCACTTTCGAGGGCGGAGATCTTAGAGTCTGCTCCTCCCTTGCCACCACTGACGATGGCACCAGCGTGACCCATACGTCGGCCTGGTGGCGCACTGATACCGGCAATAAATCCAACGGAAGGCTTGTTCTGCTTGTTTTCACTCTTGAGGAATTCGGCGGCATCCTCCTCGGCACTGCCACCGATTTCGCCAATCATAATAATGCCATCAGTTTCTTCGTCTTCAAGGAAAATACGTAGACAGTCGATGAAATTGGTTCCCGAGAAAGGGTCGCCGCCAATGCCCACTACGAGAGACTGGCCCAGACCAGCCTGCGTTGTCTGGTTGACAGCTTCGTAGGTCAGAGTTCCGGAACGAGAAACTATACCTACACGGCCGCGCTTATGGATAAACCCGGGCATAATGCCGATTTTGCATTGGCCCTATAGGACGCCTATCAGATTCAATTCATGTCACCGGAGAGATGGTGATGGACATCATAACATAAGAACGTACCGGAGCAATGATACCGGGGCAATTTGGGCCAACTAAACGGGTCTTGCTTTGTGTCTTGAGAATGTCGGTAATACGGACCATGTCTGATATGAGCTTGCGTCAGCATTGGCGCAAATAGTTGTGAAGAGCCATCCTCACCATGTTGTGGAATGCCCTCGGTGATACTATGATAACAAAGTTAGGGGCCCCGCTTCAAGACACATAGGAAGAAGAAAACGAACCAGACGACGAGCGGAATCTCAGCCTCAATTGCCTCCTCAATACCCTTGGCGGCCAGAGGTGGGCTGACACCTTGTAAGTACTCCGAGCAACATGAACGGCGAGTGATCAAAATATTCTTACGGAACGAAGATTGCCGAAGCTGTAGCGCCCGTCTCTTTGACGGCCTCGCTAACTGTCGCAAAGACAGGTTTCCCTAGATGTGTCGTTCCGGCTTTCTTAGGGTTCGTCCCACCGACGACCTTTGTCCCTGGAGGATCTTGTCAGCGCCTCCACTTGCCCGTCGCCGGTTTTCGCACAGGATCAGCTACCGTATGCGATTGCTTGCTCAGCATGGAACCTATGAACGTCCAAAGCAATCAGCAATAAGCTCGATGCCTGCGCCGGGGGAGGGGAATTGATTCCCACATACGTTCCCTGCTTGCCTGTGAAGCCTTGGAAGATGACTTTCGTGTCCTGATTTATGCGAAGGTTCGGAACCGTGGCAGCATACGCTGAGCTAGCTTTGACATAGCCCCGTCGCTGCATAGCATTCTTCTGCAGCGCAGAGAAGGCTTTGTGCCGGAAGACCTGCATGGCGACAATAACCAGGAGAACTGAAGAATGAAGATGAACAGAAGGGGAGAGAAATTCGCAAAATGAAAGATTATTGCTCAATCTCCCAGCGGTCAGAATAGGAACTTGCCGGGGCCGTATGTAGCTTTTTTTCCTCCGAGGTTGCAAAAAAGGGGAGATCCGCCGTAGCGGTTCCGATATGTGGGGCAGATCTAAGTCGGCTTTTGATAGCAGAAACTATGCAAAAAGCGGTGAGGTAGACGGTGAGCTTTGATGGTAGACGGTGAACCTACGAGGGGCCCGGTCTAGCCACATTCCGGGCGGCCAAAGCGTTAGCTTGGATCATGTGACGGGTAAGTCCGCTCTACCAATCAATTCACAAGGTCCGTGCACCGAAAAAAAAAGTTGGACGGCCTGCTTAGATCTGGGGCACGTGACGGGCGGGCGGAAAATTTAAGACGCTAACGCTTTGAATTATTGCAGAAAAGTTACGTCCACTTGACTTGACGATAACGACGGTAACTAGCCTCTTTATCTTGCATTATTGAGCCACAAACCAAAACCACCCTCTTTTCTCTCCATAGTATCCCCACAATCAAATAGTTTCTCCGCCATGGCTACACAGACAATGACCCGGCCGCCAGGGTCGCAGTCGAAAGGGCAAAAGAATGCAAAACTTCCACCGGAAAACGAGCGGTATTTGAGGGCCTGTTCGGACATAGCAAATACCCTCATCCAGGAATTTGAGTCGCAGAAAGATCCCACGATGCCAAAAAAGGATATCAACCTCAATAAGTTGCGCAGCCAAGTCGCGAAAAAACTGTGCTTGAGCTCCCAGCCGCCTCTGACGGCGATCATAGCTGCGGTGCCTGAGCATTACAAGAAATACATTCTGCCCAAATTGATCGCAAAGCCAATAAGTATGCTGCTCCAGGGGTTCGAGATGACTATTCTATGTGGGCTGTCTGACACAATGCCAACAGGGACATCGTCCGGAATCGCAGTCGTAGCGGTAATGTGCAAACCCCACCGGTGTCCACATATCGCGTATACTGGGAATATTTGTGTCTACTGCCCGGGGGGGCCGGATTCTGATTTCGAGTATTCTACTCAATCTTATACGGGGTATGAGCCAACCTCGATGCGGGCGATTCAGGCTCGATACGACCCGTTTGAGCAGGCTCGGGGTCGAGTTGACCAGCTCAAATCTCTTGGACATAGTGTTGACAAGGTCGAATACATTGTCATGGGTGGCACGTTCATGTCTCTCCCTGAGGATTACAGGGAAACCTTCATAGCGCAGTTGCACAATGCGTTGAGTGGGTATCAGACGGATAATGTGGATGAGGCGGTGCAAGCTGGAGAGATGAGTAATATCAAGTGTGTGGGAATCACAATCGAAACTCGCCCTGATTACTGTTTGGATACCCATCTAAGTAGCATGCTCCGCTACGGATGTACGAGATTGGAGGTTGGAGTGCAGAGTCTTTACGAGGATGTTGCCAGAGATACTAACAGAGGTCATACTGTTGCAGCGGTTGCAGAGACGTTCAAGCTCGCAAAAGATTCCGGGTTCAAGGTCGTCAGCCATATGATGCCTGATCTTCCTAATGTGGGTATGGAGAGAGATCTGGATCAATTCAGGGAGTATTTCGAGAACCCCGACTTCCGGACCGACGGCCTTAAGATATATCCAACCCTCGTCATACGTGGGACAGGACTATACGAGCTATGGAGAACTGGGAGATATAAAAACTACACTCCCAACGCCCTCATAGACCTTGTTGCCCGTATTCTCGCTCTTGTGCCCCCGTGGACCCGTATTTATCGCGTTCAACGAGATATACCTATGCCCTTGGTCACCTCGGGCGTTGAGAATGGTAACCTCCGCGAGCTGGCTCTGAGTAGAATGAAAGACTTTGGCACTACCTGCCGTGATGTTCGAACCCGGGAAGTTGGAGTTAATGAGGTGAAGCACAAGATCCGTCCATCTCAAATTGAGCTCGTACGGCGGGACTACACAGCCAACGGCGGGTGGGAGACCTTCCTCGCTTATGAGGATCCAAAGCAGGACATCCTGATTGGCTTGCTCCGGCTACGGAAATGCAGTCCAACGCATACATTCCGTCCCGAACTGGCCGGTCAACAGACGAGTTTGGTCCGTGAACTGCATGTCTATGGTTCGGCGGTGCCTTTGCACGGCCGAGATGCGCGAAAGTTTCAACACCGGGGCTTTGGAACACTCTTAATGGAGGAGGCTGAGCGAATTGCTAGGGAAGAACATGGTAGCCAGAAGATCAGTGTCATATCTGGCGTCGGAGTCCGCACTTATTATGCTCGACTTGGTTATCATCTTGATGGACCATACATGTCAAAGTGTCTGGACTAGGTGGAGGATTACTGCCCGCTTCCCAGTAAGGGCAAAATAATATAGGCTCACATCAAAATGATGAGCGTTATTTGTTTGGAATTTGTTGTTACGAAACTAAAGAGGTCGCAAATAGCATTCGAAAGAGGTGGGTGGTAAATTTCTAACATCTCTGAGCGGGCAACAGTGCCGACCGCCACACGTCATTTATTTGATCAAAAATCGGACTTAATTTGTCTCTCTCCCATCTTTCGACAATTCAGTTCTATGGACGATTCCAACTACTGTAGAACAGATTCGAGATATGCACGCTATCGCCTATGTTCTTAAGTGCCCTAAAATGAATCACATAGAAGGCAGTTACTACTAGTTGATATGGCAAGTGTCATGGCGGCGAAGCTACCCGGTGAGATTCTGCTAGCAATTGAAGTTCCATATGTTGATGCCTCGGAAATTCCTTTGCAGCCCAGTTATTGTGTGTGTGGAATTTTCAAACAGAACAGTTCATCTTATTGGAATCTGAGATCAAGTCATAGATGAGTCATGACGTATCTAGTCATCGCATATGCCTGAAATGACTCAGAATGTTAGCAGAGAAAGAATACCAGTAAATAGGACGCTTTTTCGTTGCGGCTCGCCTTTTCTTCATGCGACCAAAATGGTACATATGGAGACTTCGGCAAAAATTAATAACTTGCCGAACTCTTTAACAGTCTAGGCTTTTATCAATACCCTCCGGCGAAAGGTTTGCTTGCCCCTTTGGTAGATAACAAAGCCGGAATCGCTTCACTGATCCCATCATTTTAAATCAGCAAATGCGAGCGACTTGCTGGAATCTCAAGCACGGCTATCTATTGAGGACACCAAGCTCCTGCATCCTGAGTCTGTTTTTGCACATACGACATTTTCATTCTATCCAGGTTAGGACGGCAAAATACAGCAATATGATGTCGTACAGTATACGGCCCACATCAAGGTGACGGACGCGTATTTTGACATCCTACCCTCGAAGTAAATGAATGGAAATGTCATATTTGCAGAAAAGGACTCAGAATTCAGCCGCTTCGTGGCCTCAATGGATAACCGTCAAATCTTTAGCTTGTTATCCAAAATGATGATATCTTGAAGCGATTCCAGACCCATTTGCCCATAACGTCTTCCTCTTTGTGGCTGGCCAAAGGTCAAAGCTTTCACGGAGGGAATTGGTAAAAGTCTCCCATGAAGACTCCTAGGTACTGTTGGTAGATCGAGAGTTCGGCACAGTAGATAGGAAGCGGGCAATCTTGCAGCGGCTCTTAATTTTTGCCAAAGTCTGCAGATCCACCGTACTCTCACGGTTTTGGTCTCCGGAGAGTAGAATATGTAGCACCAGTCGGAGTCGGTAATTATGGTGACGATTGCTTTGATTATTTGAGACTTGCCAGTTCCCCAATGGTGAGGCTATGATAGAGCAGGGGTCAAATTCCTCAGGCTATATTCATAGTTTTATCACAGTTCCAATTAGGTAATTACGTACTGGTAATATTCTTTGATCTGGAGTGGCTGAGGCTATCATGATTGTATGATGATGATTCCATCTCTAGAGTTGAACATGACAAGTACCCACCTAACCTAGATAGGTTAGAACAACCTCAAACCGCTGCCACCACGTGACTCCAGCCACCCCAAACAACGACCGGTCGGTTGTCTGAGGAACGGGCAACTCTGTTTATTCTCCCTTCTTTTTGATGATATTATCAACCTCTTCCCGCAACGGCTTTGAACGAACACCTTTTTATACAGTTGCCACCTTTGTAACTTGTGGCTGTTACTAGTTACCTGTTCATTCATATTCTGGGGTTTGCTCCAGCTTCTCTTTCTGTGTCCTTTTTATGCTTCGTCGATCGGTGGTTGGTGTGGGCGTGAACGGGATCTAAACACTATACTTGTAAACAGCACCCGTTTATTGCGCCCACAACGACCACACTTTCTTGATAGATCCATCCAATACCTGAAGAAAGGCGGCTCCGCTGACTATCGGGGAACGCCCCGAAACAACCAACTGTATGAGCCTTACTTCAACATGCCGGCCGACACAACTTGCTGATGCCAAATTTAATAGAGATAGGGTCACTTGCAGTGTTTGAGCATCCCTAACGATCCAGATGGCGTCGCAAAGCCGACCTGACACAGTGGAGCCCACGCGATCACGGTCGAATACATGCGTCTCCAAGGGAAGTCGCCCGAGATCAAGAGGTTCCACGACCAGCATAATTTCCAATACAACGCAACAGACGCAAGATCAACATCTTGCCGATGGATTGCCTCCATTCGTTCAATCGCGGCCAGAGCAAAGTCTCGGTGTCTTAAACACAAGCCCCGAGGAAATGCTCATGCGCTTTCAGCTTTCCCAACCGCCAAATACCCCCGCTGTCGACCCCTCGTTACAGGAGACCCACCACAACCTCATCCCTCAAGCGAATGGTTTTCAAGGACATTCCGTACCACATCACGAATTGCCTCATACCTCGTTACCCTCTGAGCTGCCTCCACGCGAACTCTCCGTCGTTCCAGTTTCCCACTACAATCCAGCTTATGACAGTTCAATGGATGCACATATACCGGAACGCGTCATGGAGGAGAACGAACATTCAGAAGCTGGATTCCGAAAGAGACGAGGTACCAGCAGCACAATCGCCAATGATAATGAGTTGCGCAAGTTACTTCGCCAATATGATGGTTACACGTTGAAGCAGATGGCAGTGGAGGTCCAGAAACACGAAGGCGCGGGCGGCAAATCGGAGAAAGTGAAGCAAGTCTTCGCTATGATTTGGTAAGTTTGACAGGTGGCTATAGGTACTTCGCGATATTAATTCTTTCCCAGGCTGAAAGAAAACTGCGTGAAAAGTGCTGGCTCTGTTCGACGAGATCGGGTGTACTGCTGCTACGCTGAAAAATGTGGGACGGAGCGTGTCTCAGTTCTCAATCCTGCATCTTTCGGAAAACTTGTTCGAATAATCTTTCCCAATGTACAAACGCGACGTCTTGGCGTCCGCGGCGAGTCAAAATATCACTATGTAGATTTGTCCGTTATTGAAGAGAAGCAACTGCCGTCAGCCCCAAATCCTTTTGAGCCACCTGACATGAGTGGGACGACTGGAAATGGGGATAACAGGTTTATAAATACCGTACTTCGAACTAGAAGGTAGCTTTATCTTCTCTGTCTCTGCTGCTACTATTTTTCCCCCGTACCATTCGTGTGATGAGGTTCATTTGTTAGATAAACAAAGGCTAACATGCTTTTAGCGTGAGCAATTCACAACCTCCTGTAGATACTGCCGTTTTTCCATCACCAACTATATGCTTTGCACCGAAATTTCCTATTGCTGCTCCTGGTCCAGGGTGTTCATGCGAGCCGCTCTCTCCTTCGAATCTCGATTCGGTTGTCACGGTCGACAACCTGTCTAGCTACTCGGGACGGCTGATTCGCCAAATGCTGGAATTTCCTTCCAGTGAGCCTTTGATGGATAGAGAATCACTTCGACTTCCCGATATCCGCGCCTATCTTCCTGCAAACACCGATTTGAAAATTGCAGATGCTCTTGCCGCTCTCTACCGTACTCACTGCATCTCTGTAATAGACAGCTTCCGATATTGCAAGGAGCGAAACCTCTTCCGGCACTTTTCTGCTTTCCACGGTACCTTGACAGTCCCCGTACAAAAACTTCTCACTCATCCAAATCTTGGACCGTGGATAAAGGACTGTGACTGGCTCATGTACCAGAAGATGGTTGAATTTGTTGCACCTCTGACAACTCAAGTTGTGCCAAAGCAAGTACTAGACGCTTTTGGATCGATTTCACAGCGTTTGACCCCGCATATTTCTGAGACCTCCAAGTCCCAACCGGTTCACATGTCCTTGGCAAGACTGCTTCCGGCGCACGTTTTCTGCAACCTCCTAAAACATATGCTTGATGTAAATCAGTCCGCTATTGCTGCTGCAGCCTGGCTGCGTCACCCTGATAATAGGAACCAGATGTGGCTAGATTTTGCTACTTATGTAGATCCAAAAGAGATGATAGCGAGGGCAAACATTCCCAGTTGTGCAGAACAAGCAACCGAACAGATTTTGAAACACGATATCCGTGACCTTCTTACCCCGCTAGAAGATAGCCAACATCCCTCTGTACGACTTTTCGCCAAGCAATCTGATTCGGAAGCTGATCGGAACGCTCACAAATTTCCAGTGCATTCTTCAGTTGGCGATGAATACAATTTCCCCGACAAATGGATAGCATTCATCCTTACTCTACCTACCATATTCCCTCATCATCGTGCTCAATGCATTGTTGACAAGGTTGATGCGCTGTGGAGCTGCATTCTTCATCGCCTGACGCTGGCTGGTGCTCAAAGTTTCAGTGCGTGGTGGATGACAAAGGTTTTCTTTCATGAGATGATGCTATGGCTAGTGGAGAAGGGTGTTTTCATGAAACAAACTCCTAGTGCATTGCAGACTGCATCTGCCCTTTGTGAGGTCACTGCCTTCAACGGCCCTCTTGCGAGAAGTTCGAGAAGCCCGGGTCTTTCCATGTCCGTGAAAGTTCAGTCTCCCATCGCACCTGATATCCACATGAGTGATTCAAATCCAGTGACAACCAATGACGCTCCAAGCGGTGGTGCCACCCAAGAAGGATCTCCAGCGCTTGACCCCAGCCAGAGCAACGCACCACTGGGGAATGAAGAGCCCATGGCTAATGCGGAGGACATTCCCAGTCTTCCTCCACCAAATAATGACGATAGTGCAATCGACCTCGATGATGAATCGATGGTCGGCAAATACGGCGACATGATGGCATCAGACACAGCAGATGCCAATGGCGATGTCGTTGTCATATAAGTCCTTATATTCCAAGTTTTGTTTGTGCCTTCAACTCCGTCTCCTTATTTCTTTGGAAATCAATGAAAAATTGAACCCAGTTTCAGAGCTTACTTGGCTAGTCAGGAGTTTGGATTTTCCTTCTCAAATGGTTTTATGTTTTGGCGAAAGGGTTTCCTGGGTTTTAACAATTGCGAGGCATATCATCTGATGGTCTCGATATGAGAAACGATGGCATGAACTTACCGCAATTAGTCTTTAGCCACTAATATCTATCAGTTAACCCAGCCATCATTTTCGATCAATCGTCATGATGGACGCTGCTCCCTGTTGTCGCCACAGGCTCGAAAACTCCTTTTTCATGTACATATTTTTCAGATTCACGGTTTTTGTATTGGTTCTTCTGGGCCGGCCTTTTTCACTTGCCTAATTCATTTTACGATATAGTGATGTTAGAGTTACGACTCTTTCTCGCTACTTTTTCGTTCATGTTTATTTCTCCTCTATTTTCGGGTTTTTTTCTTTTTCTTTTCTTTTCTCTTTTTTGCGTTCTCAAATCCCTTTGGTGGTGGTCTATTTTGCCCGGGTACGGCTGTGTATTATCTGGTTAACAGTTGAATGAATGACTAGAAGTATTATTTCATGATTACCTGAGGTGTTCATCTCGTGCTCTACAATGTATCCTGTATTTGTTTCAATTGTCAAAGCGCAAGTGGATGGTGTCCTTCCTTTTACTGGCTCAGGCATTCTGCTGATGGTTTTCCTTGTGGAGCACATTAGATTCTGTTATGCCGAGAAGTCCATATGGCCTATTCTGGTCTTCACTTTCTGCAGGATTGGAATTGTGAAGATGTTCAACAGATATTAAAGCTGCCTGGCGGACTTTTTCAAAACTTTGTCATATAATGATGTGGGCAGACGCCACATGTGACATAACCAGGAGATAATTACATCTGACCTACCAAAAGAGCAGCGCCGTGCTTCTGGCTACTGTATGTAGTTAATAGAATAGATCCGTATCTTACGTCAGATTATGGTCAGAACGTACTCCTTACCTAGTTTATTTAAAATCTGGTACTACATCCATTTTGATTTTACGTGATGATGAGCATGTAAGAAGGGTGGTTATCATTATCATAGGTATGATATTCATTATTAGACTGAAATTAACCCCCTCCCAAAAGCACTATAGTGTGTTATTAATAATTCAACCTTAGGTAATAAAAAGAATTATAATGGCAGTATCTAACTAGCCCAAGAGGTATGATAATATCATAGGCGGGCCATCATCATCAGGTTTGTTTGACTGTTAAGAGATGCTCCATCCAAGAGTGCAAGTGTAAAACTGTGCGTGCTATGTAATTCAGGAGAAAAAAAGAGAGAGAAGGTTCATGATGAGAAGCTTAGCGACCACCAGATGAGGTACTTCCATAAGATCATAAAGAATGACAGTTTCAGGTAGGAGAATCTAGAGAATGTGTCTTGTTCTCGACGGAAAACAAATAAAAAAGGTTTCAAAAATATTCTCCTTTACAAGCATGACAGTCATAAATAGAGGGTTTCATGTCATAAAGTCCGCTCTAGCCCAAGAAATGACATGAGTAACTACTATCTGCATTCCTTCGATCTGACCGGACCGGAATACAAATTGGCGAGCGATGGAGGGGGTTTCAGATAACACAAGGCATGATGTTCAGACGCCCACTAGTGGAAATGAGAGTTAGGCAACCCTATCTGTACTCTCCCGCGGGAAAGAATCTTGGGCCAGCAAAGCCATGAACCATGATGCTTTGAATGTCAATGTTGCCTCCGCGATAGGGGCTCCATAGTTTTATCAATATGAACCTTCCAGAACTAAGAAACCATGTCAGTAAGAACGTGAAGGCAAGGGACCAATCTGGGCATGAGGAGACATACGGCGGGGTGTCAAATTTGATGCTGACCATGCTCTTTTCTCGTTCGATGAAGAAACAAGCATGGGGCTTTAGGACCTCGGGTACCCTAGAAGATCCCGTATAGCTGGAGTTGCCTGGGATGGTGGATGCAACTGGCTCTACGAGACTGGGAATACGACGCCGCCGCAGGTCATTGTCGTCTGGGTTATCCAACTGGCGAGTTCCCCGCATCCGTCTCCGCAATTCGAGGCGTCCGCGGAAAGCAGAGATCTCGTTGTAATCAACATCACTCTCGCTTTCCTCGTCATCAGGACAAAGTAGCTCCTCCTCTAGCTGCTCGAAATCCATCCTTTCCATATCTGCGGCTGAAGGGAAGTCGTCATCATTTTCTGGACGGTCGTCGTCGCTGTCGTCGTCTTCGGATTTATCATCAAAATCGGTCGTGACTCTAAATTCCGGCGTTGAACCACCTGATGTCGATCTCACTAATTCAGCTGGGCCAGGTCTAATCACTGCCAGTGTACCGGGTTCAATTTCCGAGTCCGAATATTCCTCAGGACCAGTCAGGGTGACCCGTCCCAGAGACTGCAGCGGAGGTCGAAATGTGTCTGGGTACTCTTGTGAAAGGTGAGCTCCACGGCGCCTACTACGTCGGGGTCGAGGGCGATGTGTTGGGTGTTGAATCTGATATTGAGCGGTGCGTGCGAGCAATTCATCCGAGGTCATTGACACAAAGATCATTCCCTCTTGGATCCTTCAGATAACTAGTCAGTGACACCGTCTGATGGGCCGTAAACGGCGATTACCTACGGAGCATCGAACCCAGATTTCGGGGCTTTAATCACAATCTTCTTCAGACAGAACGGCGTCTCTCCCCGATGCTTCAAAACCAAATTACAGCGGTCCCGTTTGGTGCAGTAGACGGACGAGTCATTTAGCAAGACATTGTCCGGCCAGGAACTCTCCCCGTTCGGCTCGGAATATGTTCCTCCATCGCAGCTCACTATCTCCATCTTCAATATCCCGGGCACCACTTGACCGTACTGGCCGTAACTAAAACCTCGCAGACCCTCTCGGCGGTCATCTGAATCCAGCTTGCGCCGCTTCGCCCTCCATCGGTTTGTTTCCACGACGTAATGATCGTTTTGCAACGAGGGGCTCAGCGGTCGGATGTGGCCCATGGAATCGTCCGCCATCGAGCTGATTGCGGGATCTCTGTCTCGGAGGCTGACGGGGGGTGGCTGAAGGGATAACAAGCCATGCAGATCAGGAAGGGTTCTCATTCGGCCGTCCCTCCCCCTTGTTAGATCACTCACCCGCCACGCCCGGCGTCTTTGGCGGCCGACGGATTCCTGGTCCATGATCCCGGGGTTCACCACCGCGGTTGAATTCTGGTCACGGTCATCACTTGATAACCGCCGACGGGTGGAATCCGCTCTCCGTGCCGTCATGTCCTCCGGCTGTTGGAGTTGCCGCGCAATAGCCGATCGAGTCTCTTCGCTGTACCGTTCCTGGTGACGAATTTCTTCGATTTCTTGACTGAGCGCTTCCACGGCACGTGCATTGACATGGCCCGCTCGGTCTCTGGTCCGCTGTGAACTAGAAAGATCTCGTAGTCGAGCTGGTCCGGTGGAATGACCTTGTTGCCTTTCAACAGAAGAGCCACGAGAGTGACGGCTGGAGGCCGGGGGATAGTCGAAATTCCGAGACTATTGGCATCACGTCAACCTACCGTCACGTGCCGTACCACCCTGAGTGACAGCCCAGAAATTGAGGTGGCCTGGACCTTTTCTGAAGTGGAAGGAGGCCTTCACGCACCATCGTTGCACAGTTTAGACGATCGCTGGGCGAGGGAACCCCCAAACGCGTAGTAGAACGAACAGTGGCCCCGATGACGGATGGGAGACACCGTTCGAGTCTCACGGGCTATCTATTCTCTTGAAGGATGTCACCGATCTGGTTGTGCAGGAGAGAGGAATCGAGTGTTTAGCAAGGGAAATCAGCCTCCCGGATGTGAGAAGGGAGAGAAGGGAAACGAGAGAGGAGAAGTCTGTAAAACAACGGGGTGCTGTGGAAAGCATGAGTTGTGAGGTGAAGATGAGAGATGAGGCGACAACGGATGAAGCGGAGGAACAGACGCGGAGATGCTAGTTATGTACTTAGTAATATAGTAATAATAATCTTAACTAAATATGGACTGTACCGAGGTAACTAGTAAGTTATAAGTTAGGAAGATCTATCATCTGTCCAATCAGCCAATCCGGTATCACTTGTGTTTGTTTCATGAATCATGGATGTATGATATGAGCAATTGATGGTTACTCCTTAAACTGATATGTATGTATGTATGCATCCATCCAGCCTGCAGAACATTTCCTCTTAGTCACCAACATTATCATTATTTCCTCGTCTCACTAATATTACACCAACAGGTGAGAAGACATGGCATAGTTATGTCGACTCGTTGTCCCTGACCCTCTAGATCCTTCCTTCAACCCAATAGCGTTGGCCTATTCCTAGAAATTTGCCATTACCAGTACCCAGAGATCCAAATCTCTATCATAGGTTGCGGTTCAAAAGCCACCATGGCCACCACAGACCGTGAGAACACGGGACAGACAATCGGTGCAGGTGAGGGTGTCTAATTTCTCCCTCCCGTTAGGAACAGATTTCTCAATACAAATATAGATGAGATCGCACTTTATGATCGACAGATTCGGCTGTGGGGTGTCAAGGCCCAGGAAAAGTAAGAGATTCCACGCAGGAGCGGTAGGTGAAGCAGTCAGCACTAGGGCATCACGCTAACTTCGATCCTCGTCGCAATTTCTAGGCTGAGGTCCGCGAATGTCCTCCTCATCACGGTTAAGGCGTTGGCCAACGAGATCGCCAAAAACCTGGTCTTGGCGGGAATTGGCTCATTGACCATTTTAGACCCTGGAGTCGTCAGCGAGGAAGATCTAGGGGCGCAATTCTTCGTGTCAGAAGAGCATATCGGCCAAAAGGTTCATATCTCCTGCCTGGTCTCCGGTGATTCCACAGGCTGATGGACATAAACTAGCGAGCCTCCGCCGCAGGTCCGCAGATCCACAGCATGAACCCAAGAGTCCAACTGCACATCGATGTGGAGGACGTCCGAACAAAGCCGCAGGAGTTCTTTGCTCGTTTCGATGTCATTATCGCGACCGAACTGGACTTTGAGACCTACACCACGATAAATAAAGCCTGTCGCACGGCAAGCCGTCCCTTCTACGCCGCAGGTTTGCATGGATTCTATGGGTATGTTTTTGCGGATCTGATCTCCCACGACTTTGTCATCGAGCGTGAAAAATCGAATGTTGCCCCCTCGCTGCAGGAAACATCGACAAGAACTATTCTGAACATCACCACCAAAAAGGAGAACGAAAAAGTGATCGAAATGGTGACGAAGAGAGAGAGATACTCCCCACTTCAGGTGGCCAACACATCTCTGCTCCCAGAAGAGTTCACCCGCATTCCTCGCAAGCGAAAGCAAGTGACACCCCTCTTAACTTGCCTCCGCGCACTATGGGAGTTTCAGAGTCGCTCCGACGGTCGTTTGCCAACTTCTTCGCGTCCAGACCTCGAACTGTTCACCGCCCTGGCCAATGAGCGCCATCTCGAACTGCGCCTTGACCCCAGCACACTGGACGCGGAGTTCCTCCGTTTATTCTTACAGAACCTGGGAAGCGAGCTGAGCCCGGTCGCAGCTTTTGTGGGAGGAAGTCTTGCCCAAGACGTCATCAATGTTTTGAGCGCACGGGAGCAACCGCTGCAGAATATTTTGCTATTTGATGGCGAGAAGAGTGTGGCTCCAATCTACCCCCTGCATCCACGCACCGAAAACGCGGCACTACCGGTAATGCCAGCAGTGAGTCAAAGCCGACCAGTTGGTACTACGGCCACCACTAGAATGGCCGAGTTGAAAGAAAAAATAAGAGAAGGAAGAAAAGGAGTGTAATGAAAGGTAATGGAATGGAACCAAACGAAAGGAAAGGGGGAAAGGAAAGGGGAAATGAGAGAAATGATAACGCATTTACGAAGACAAGACGGCTTCTGGCAATTTGCAGACAACAGATTTGTATTCAGTTGCTGTAAAAGGTCAAAAAAAAGGTAAAGGCACTACGGTGAAAAATAAAAAAAAAGTCGAGACATAGCTACTTCGATATAAAGAATAATAATACTTCCTTAAATTCGGGGCATATTCTAAATAAATCCACCTATAGATTTCGTATACCTATCGTTTATAGATAAACACTCCGTACATATCGATAAATTGAAACAAACACGCAGACATAATCATTTATTTATACAGGATAGGGTACGTTTTCAATAACCTCGGCCCGAATAGTGCTCCTTCTCTTGCCCTGCTCAATGTTTCAGTTGTGACAGCCATCTCGGACAGCTGTCTATCATAGTATCTACCCCATCTGCCCTGAAAATTCGGGTTTGCATGAGAATTGTAATTTGCTCTGGTGTGTAAGTGAACCGCCTGAGTTGCTCCCAAGTTCATGATTTGGATTTACCTGGGGGTTCCTGCAGACCATTCTTAACAGTAACTAGGTAGTATCATACCTCATATTACGATTTCCCAAACCATTCCATGACATGCCTCAAGCACAAGAGGTCAACCCATTCACCCCTCCAGCAAGAAGGTGGTCTTGATGCGGGCCACAGCTTGCTGGGTTGAATAAGGTCCCCTGGGCAATTGGCCAAGCTGCCGAAAAATTCGAATATTTTCGAACCGCTCAAGAAGGCCTCAGACCTTTCCGGCGAAGAGGCTTTCTTTGAGTTTATCGAGCGCTACGATGTCACCCTGAGGGATATCTGCTAGATCACGTGTAAGGCTTCATTACAATTCTTGTAATAAGTGCTACTGAGCCTAAGATAACAAGCTTCTGTGTTCGTTTAGACCCAAATCGCGCCGTATGTGCATCTTTGGGCCCGCCGTTTTAAACGACAAACGAGCCAGAAGGCCTCTTGGACTCTGGATTTTTGCGGAGAGGTCGGATCGAACACCATTTCATTGCTTTCGGATCCCTTAATTATAAGCGTCCTATTTGTCGAAGTCAAGAAGGAACTGTACAACGAGAGAAAGCTTGATGTGACCTGCTCCGGCATGCTAAACCCATATCATCGATAATTCAGTTCTTAATATACGTTGTATAGCGTGCGATTATGCCAACTCGAAGCATGGCCTTTGGGTTCCTGTACTTACTGCCAGTGGAGACTCCTACATGATAGCAGCTATGATAGTAGCTGTACAGCAATACACAAGCTTGGCCAACAAATTTTTACCCAAGTTACCAGCGGTGGACTATTATGTACATGATAAGCCGCTAGGCTCTTCTCAGCCTGCATCCGACACCTCCACCGCTGTGAGCAAAGAAAATCATTAGTTAAAGGCATGGACAAGGGACCGCGACGCCGGTGGAACGCTTGACATCGGAAACAGCATTTCTA